>PVIW01014606.1:0-22736 GCA_004026585.1 Noctilio leporinus
CCCTCCCTCCTTCCTGTGGCTTTTGCGCTGTGTACCTCCTCTTTATTTTTTCAAGAGGCTAACATCTCTTCTGTGATCATCCTCTCCTTTTCATTAACCTCAAAAAAAAAAACACAAATTTGTTGGGGGTAAATGCCCAATCTCAAAATTTCCACTGTTTTGAAAGCATTCATGCAACAGAGATTGCCGGCCGCCGGTGCAACTGGTACGGCTGCCCTTTTACTTGTTTGGCCCTCGTGGAGGTTCTTTCTCTCAGGGGCATTCTTACTCTCTTACTCTCTTCAAAACTGGCTCCTGTTCTAGCAGTTTCAAATTCTTTTAATCATAGGTACTTTCCCCTTAAGCTTCACCAGGATGGATAATAATTTTCCAGTTTATTTGTGGGATATTTCAGGTAGGAAGCACTGAGTCTTCTGTATTTAATTAGTTTTTATATTTTTTCCCACTTCTAATTAAAATAATGTGATCTTTATAGAAAAATTAAAAAACAGACATGTAGGTAGAATATACAAAGCACCTATAATCACTCTTAACACCTTTCAGACCAATTTACAAACTGAGGCTGAATCTTAGTGTTAGTGTTTACGTGGCTGGTAATGTCGCAGGACAGTGACACCAGCTGGCCACACGTAGGTGAGTCTATTTTACTGCCTACCTTTGTGACTCATAAAGTCCGATGATACTCCCAGGAATCCCCATCTCAGTAAAATCTGTGGACCGTGTACTTCTCTATTCTCCTTCAAAGGCCTGTGCCTCAGTGATTCTCATCCTCAGCACTTGCTCTGCCTAACAGCATTGCGTGAAAGGAAGGTGCATAGATTTAGGTTTGTTTCTGAGCTGTTCTCTGCTAACTTCTTTGTGAAAAAAAAGATACGTTTCTCTCTCTTTTTAGCTACAAGCGATATATTCCAGAAACATTGAATAAGTCCATCAGACAGAGGAACCTTCTTACCAGGATGCGGATAAATAACGTCTTCAAGGATTTCCTAAAGGAATTCAACAACAAGACCATCTGTGACAGCAGCGTGTCCATGCATGACCTGAAGGTGAAATACCTGGCTACCTTGGAGACCTTGACAAAACATTATGGTGCTGAAATATTTGAGACCTCCATGCTACTGATATCGTCAGAAAATGAGATGAATTGGTTTAACCCGAATGACAGTGGGAATGTTCTCTACGAAGTGATGGTGACTGGAAATCTTGGAATCCAGTGGAGGCCGAAACCGAGTGTAAGTGGCAAGTGGTGGCTGGTCAGACTGTGTCACAAGGTGTGGTCTGTGGATCCTGTTGGAATTTTTGCCTGCCTATCACCCCTGTTGGCTGAGTTTGTTTAGCCTGGGGACCATCTTTTATTGAGTTTCATAGGGAAATAGAAAAATATAACATGTAATATGTTAATATAATAACAGCAGACATTTCCTGAGTGCTTACATTACCAAGTACTTTTCAAAGCATTTTACATGTATTGACTTGTTGATCCCTTAAAAACAAAAACAAAACACAAAAACCGTTGAGGGAAATAGTGCCATGTCTATTTTATAGATGAATACACAGAGGCACAGAGAAGTTAAGAAACTTGTCCAAGGTCGTAACTAATAAGTGATTATACCAAGAATTGTAATTAGGCCAGGCTTCTAGCTCCGTGAAATAGGACAGTTGGTTTTTTAATTTGAAGCGTCTCTTTGAAGTGTTTGTTGAATGAGGCAGTAGAGAAGAGTGGTTTCAAACCATGGGTTTTACACATCTGATTCAAATCCTAGCTGCACTATTTATAGTCACCTGGCCTTGGGAGGGTTACTTCACCTATGTCGGCCACACGTTCATCAGTAAAATGTATCTCCCTGATAGGGTTGTTGAGAGAACTGAATGCCATTTAGCACAGAGCCTGGCATATAATAAATGGTCAGTTAATTATTATAGCTGCTGTCATTACCATCATCATTGTAAATAATAACATTAAAGGTAAGATTCATTTTCTCTTGTTTTATTCTCTTGCTTAAGTAACAAAGCCTAATGCTAACTGAGTGCTTGCTTTCTACAGCATCAGGCACTCTGTTGAGAAGAACTTACCTACTCTTCAGAGAGCCTTTTGAAGATGTAAATCTCTGCTGTATGGGTGGGGAGATGCAGGTGCCAAGAGATGGCCGAATTTGTTAAGTAACTTGCAGAGGCAGAATCTTATCCCAGATCTCTCTAGTCTGCAAGACTCACGCTACACAGATGTTAAACTTGTGCAGACATGCATGGCCCCTAGATTATTCAAGCATGGGATTTATACCTTCTGTTGAAAATTTTGACTTGAATACTGTTACAAAGTCAAGAAAACCCATGTTCTGTCCAGTCATAGATGGGGAGAACATGTTCTTTGCCTGTGTTGAAACACACGAGTCCAGAAGCAAGGGGACATGACTGTAGATGTGTGTCTAGTGTGCAGCTCTTTGCCTTTCTGAGCTTGCTTGTATATCACAGATTATGCAAAGTATTTAGTCATTGTGTTCTCCAGGTGTAAAATTCCAGTATTCCCTGATAGGACCCATACCTGTGACCCTAAGCCCTCTGTGCCACCTCTCCCAATTCCTCTATAAATCCAGACACACTGCTTTTCTTCTCCTTGGCTATAGGCCCTGCACTGGCTTCCTAGAATTGACATTCTACCAACAGAAAATGAGAAAGCCAACTCAGCTCTTGTCACTTTTATGCATGTTGTCAGGTTGTTCCTGTTGAAAAGGAAAAAAATAAATTGAAGCGGAAAAAACTGGAAAACAAACACAAGAAGGATGAAGAGAAAAACAAAATCCGGGACGAATGGAACAATTTTTCTTACTTTCCTGAAATCACGCACATTGTAATCAAGGAATCTGTGGTCAGCATTAATAAGCAGGACAACAAAAAAATGGTAAGTTTGCATCAGAAGCTATTCACTGTGGGTCTGGTGATGAGAGAAGACTTGGCTGAGGGCAGTTCTGCCGAGTTCCTGTCCCATGGGAAAGCCTGATGCCTCTTATTTTAGCCAAAAGTTTCTCTTGCTGATCTGACATTATCAGCATGTACATTCCAGTGCCTCTGTTTGTTCTTGCAAATGTGTACCTGTTTCAGCATTTGCTGCCCACCCAAAGATACTGCAGCATCAGTATTTAATTCACAAAAATTAGTGGACTTGAAGAAAAAGATCAGTGGGTGCCAGCATTTCCCCCCCAGGCCTCCTGCGTGGTCTCTTTGCAGCTCGGTGGGTCATCTGAAGTGAGGTCAGTGGGAAGACCTGCTTTGCACTTCAACAGACTGTCAGGCTTGCGGCCGGGGCCACAGTGGCTGTCCTCATCATGGTCTCGGGCACACCCAGGTGACTTGCGGGCAGAGGAAGTGGTGCTGCATCTTACTTCCTCTCTCTTGGTATCATTTGAGGACAAAATCTAGACAGGCAGGCCAGTTTGGTAGTGGAAATGGAAACCCTGCCAAAATACACACGCTCTTGTCAGGGAAGTCACAGTGGACAAGAGGTGGAGAGAACAGCTGGGGAGGCCGGCATGCTCTCAAAAGGGAAGGTAGTCAACACTCCGGGGATGCCGTGTCCAGCCTAAGATTTGGCAGATACTCAGTGCTGGGAAAGAATCGGGTGAGAGCGTTCAGGTGGTCACCATTTTACCTGGAGAGTCACTCATCTTAATCTTTCAGTTAATCTTTTGGAAAGCAGTTTGGCTACATGTACTGAAAAACTCTTGAAAATTTTGATAGTTCCCTCCATTCAGGTGTCTAGGGATTTTGCCTCCAGAAACAGGGAGTTGCAGGCAGGGATCTGTGCATTGGAATGTCCCGGTAGCATTTGCAGACCCAAAATGCTGGCTGTGACCTAAATGCACAATAATAGGAGAATGGGAAAGTAAGTCACCCTAGTAGTAGAATGTTATGTAAATAAACTGCTGAATGTTTTCATCTGAAAAGTGCTTTATCCACGGAAAAGAGCAGAATATTAAACTATCTATAGAATGATAGCAATTTTGTGCAAAGAAACTGGAAAGGTATGCATGTATCTACCCATGATTTTAGAAAAATAATAAAATATCAGTTACTATTTATAGTGGGATAATGAGTGATTTTAATTTTCTTATTTCCTCCCCTTTCTAAAACAATAAACATTTCATTAGGAAACCATGATTAAAAATAAAGTGAAGGGAGCAGCATAAGAGCCCAGGTGGTTGTTAGTGGGAGGATGGAAAAATGGATGGAGGAAATAAAAATAAAGGCTATTTATTGAGCACATGGTGGATTTTAGGCTGTGCTCTAATGCTGTGCCTTCATCATCTTGGTCCATACAAGAGTCTTGGATGTGGGCATTGTGGCTCCGTTTCCAGTGGGGACCTGAGACTGGGGGGAGCGGCTGATGGTTGGCGGGGCGCTGTCCTGCCCAGAGATTGCAGCGTGCCCAAACCCTGCAGACGTGTGGCAGAGGAGAAGCAGTCAGCTGGTGCAGTTTTTGTGAGCCTGCTTCTGTCCTGTCTGGGCTGACAGAGTGCAATCTGGCACCCAGTGGGTACTTCTGTCGTTTAAGTCAGAGCTCACTTGGCCCACATGAGCCAGCGACCCTGTGGGGAGCTACAGTCCTCTGCTGGGAGCAGGAGGAAATCAGGAAGGATTAATAATTGATTCCCCCCATTACTTTTATTTTCTTATGCAAACATTAGCTCTTACAACATGCCAGGCACTTCCTATTTTAAACACTTTTACTAATGTCAATTTTTATTTTCATATGCACCCTATAGAGTGGATGTATTATTATCCCCATTATACAGAGGCAGAAACTGAGGCACAAAAGGTTAAGTAATTACCCAGGGTCACACACTTTTTAGGTTAAACCATTTGATATTGCCAATATTTGGCCATTTTTAACCTATAAAAGTGATTCTTACATATGCTTAAACATAATAGCAAGCAGATGGAGATGCTGCGATTTGAACCCAAATGATTTGGTTCCAGAACCTGTGGAGTAACCCTGTGAGATGCTTTCTCTTTGTCTTCACTCCCCGTCCCTCACAGCCAAGGATTTCTAACCTGGTCTTTCAGGTTGGAAAGTAAGACTTATAAAGTAAGCATGTTACGAAATTATGTCTTGATTTACCTCTTCTCTCGGCATCTCCTTGACGCCTCCCTCTTTCATTCAAACCTGCTCTCTCAGGGAATGATGTACGTACATGGTCTCTCTCTCTAATATGACTGGAGAGGGGCTACCCTAACCAGACCATTTGAATTTGCTCGTCAGAGGTCTGCACGTGAATGTCAGGTTACACCGGAAAGGAAGCGCGTTGAGCAGTCTCCTTCCTGTGGTGGCCTTGCTCTCTCCTGGGCCTGGCTCACAACCCCACAGCACCCTTCCCTTGGCATTCGGCCCCCTTCCCCTTCCCTGGTCTGGGTTTCTCTGTCACCAGCCCCTCCTTTTTTCAGTTTTATGGAAAGAGTCTTACACTCAAGTGACATTTCTTTTTCCCTGGAGACTCAAGTGCTTTTCAGTATCTTTGTGAGTCAGAGCTGAGTAATGGCTTTACATACCTTCCTTCCCCAGGAGAAGTTCCTGGCTGAGCCGTGGCTTCTCCCCAGTGGGCAACCTCTGCGTAGGCCTGTATGACCAAGCCAAACAAGTAAACAAACACAAAACTATTTGTCTTCACCTCCAGATGTTTTTCTGGGGACCTCCCTTCCATGGAAATTCCCTCCCTCTTCCCCACTTTGAGTAGAAGGATTCTCTGCCTCCTTTAAACCCTCAGAGGTTCCTGGACTTAAACTAGCAGCCTCATTCTGTACCTGGGACCATTTCCGAACTAAAATCTAGAAGTGTCACTGGGCCAGCTCTGTATGGGAGGAAGCATCTGTGCTCTGCTGCCTTTTCTATAAAATGGGCATAATGCAGTCTGAGTGTGTCTTTGCTTGCTGCCAAGACCAGGGTACCACTTATGCGCACTCTGCTCTGCCCATCTCCACTTTAAGCCTCTGCCACTGTGATTCTGGCTGGTGTTTTCATCTGGCAGGTGGCAGCCTCTTCACAGGTCTCCTGCCTACCACAGCTCCTCGTCCCCCTTCCTCACACACAGCCACACTGTACCTCATTCAGTAGGTTTTAGATAATAGCTAAGAAGGTGCTGAACAGTCAAAATCCTGGGTAAGTATGAGGGGTAGTTATTATCAACAAAAGGAGTTTCTCTTTGGGGTCAGGTATTCTCCACAGTGTTTTAAATACCTTCTCCCTGTACACCTCCCTATAGAGTCAGATGATGTAACCTCGGGCATTTCTTCTCTCTCTCCAGGAACTGAAGCTCTCCTCCCACGAGGAAGCCTTGTCCTTTGTGTCCCTGGTGGATGGCTACTTTCGGCTCACAGCAGACGCCCACCATTACCTCTGCACTGATGTGGCTCCCCCACTGATCGTCCACAACATACAGAATGGCTGTCACGGTCCAATCTGGTTGGTTCCATCACCTTTTCCAATGCCCTTGTTGTAAAAAGAACCCACATTTTAGTGATGGGGAATGTGGCCTGCTTAGACACATGCCATCATCCATGGTTAGGTGGGGCCAGCTGAGCATGTTTGGTACCAACTTGGTTTTTTTCCATCCCTGCTGTGCATTGGCCAGGCCTTCCTGTCACCTCTTACCTTGGTTCTTGCAGTGGCTCCTCACCCCTTCCCCTTTACCTGGGTCTCCTCACAGTTTAACCCCTGGCCCTTCACTGCTGACCAGGAAGCGCTACACTTCCTAATTCCTTGCAGTGCCAAAGGTAGGTGGCTCGAGAAGGATAGAAACAGGTCTCAACATCACACAGAGTAGGAAATAGTGGAATCCTGAGTTAGCTGGGTGTAACGTGTTGGAAATGGTGGGGACAGTTAGGGTGGTCAAGCGTTAGAGCCAGGAAGGGGCCTTGCTGGGTATCTGTACCTGGTCCCTCCTGTGTCTAGAACCAGTGTAGCCTGGTGGTGGGGTGCTTAGTGCTGCTACATGGGGCAGCCGTAGATTCCAGCCCTAACAGGTGCAGGTATACTCACCTTTCTGACCTGGAATTGAATTTGCCTCTCTGTAACTTCTGCCTACCCATTTGCGGTCTGTTGCTTGAAATAACAGGGATTCGGTTTACTTCCCCTGACATATGACTGCCCTTCAGGCAAAGGGAAACTGCTATTGTGGTTTTTGTCTCAGTTTCTCTTTTCCAGGCCAAAATGTATCTTTGGCTGCTTTCCACATGACATGGTTCCTACCTTCTTCCCTGTCCTAGTTACCTTTTGGACAGGTAGTTTGTTAGTGCGGTGAACCCTGGCCTGGAGGGGCTCACAGAGCCACAGGGAAATAGATACATAGCGAATTGCAGGCAAAAGGGTTTCCAATATCCCAACCACAGTTATGTCTCTAACACTTGCTCCCCCCTGGGCCTGGAATGCCGCTCCACAACCTCCAGAGCTGCCACTTCCTTCAGATGCTACTCAGGTGTCACCTGATCTGTGACATCTTCCCTGGTCACCTTGTGTAAAATAACATTTACTCTTCCCCTCTGCACCCCGCTTCTGGCTTCTTTCCTCTGCTTTGTCTTTCTTCGGTGGCGTTTTAGTGCCCCTTGACACACCACTGTGCTTCCTCGTCCATTTGTTCCTTGTTTGCCTACTCCTGCCGTCCAGAATGTGAGCTCCATACAGGCAGGGGCACTGTTTGCTCGGCTCGCTGCTTGACCTCGGTTCCCACGCCTGGCACATCAAGGCACTTAGTATTGATTGACCGAATGAATGTTTCATGTTCTGTGGAGGGACTGAACCTCGGTGCCTAAAAAGCCTTCTCAGAGTAGGCAGCATTCAGGTTAGATGAAACTGAAGAATTAATGGTGATTTGCCAGGTCTTACTGAGGAGAAAGGACCTCTCATGTGAGAAATCAATGTGTACAAAGGCATGACGGTGTCACAGACCACAGAGCAGTGGGTCTCTGCTTTTCTGACACATGCTGACCTGCCAGCCCTCCTGCATCAGTTCTTAGTGAGCACTGTTCACTAAATGCAGTGACCTCATATGTGTATTTATTTGGCAACTGTTCACTGCCCTCAAGGTGCCAGGTCTGACCAGTCCTGGGCATACAAACATGTGCAAGATAGGCATGTGCCCTTTAACACCTTTCCACTCTTCACTGATTTCTTTATTCAATTATTCACTCATTTATTGAGCAGCTACTCTGAACCCAGGGGTGCTCTGGGTCCTGGGGATACAGCAATGAAGAGAGTAGACCTAAGGTTGTGCCTTTCTGAGGCTCATGTTCTAGTTGTGCTGCCTGGGGATTGTGGGGAGGGACCCCCACTGCAGCATCATGGGCAGTTCTGAATCACCGGTCTTGGGGCATCTTCTGGTTGGTGCTGGAGACAGCACCTCGGGGGATCTGGGGGGTAAATGGGGCTCAGGGCCTTGGGCGGCAGGCGGAGGCCTCCTCTAGACCTTGGACACCCACCTTGTGTCAGGGCCCCTCCACATCTCTGCTTGCCTCCTGTGTCCTGTCTGAGAGGGCATTAGGACCCAGGACAGGCAAGATGAAAAGGCTGTGGGACTTGAGGCAGCTCGGGGAAGTGGTTGGCCCGTGGGGTTCAGAGTGCTCTTATTTGCTGAGCTCTTTCTCCCTTTGCCTCTCTCTCCCTGTAGCACGGAATATGCCATCAATAAACTACGGCAAGAAGGAAGCGAAGAGGGAATGTACGTGCTGCGGTGGAGCTGCACCGACTTTGACAACATTCTCATGACAGTTACCTGCTTTGAAAAGCCCGAGGTCAGTCATGACACTGGCTTAGGTCAAGCCGCATGGCCACAGGATGTCCAGTGCATCCTGATCCAGGAGCTGCTGAGGAGAGGGACCACTGTGGGGGGCTGGGGGTAAAAAAGGATGGCTCTCTGGGAAAAACCCCTGGCAGTTCTGACAGGGGCAGCCTGCTCCGCAGAAGGAGACCACTCCCAAGCAGCCAGACCCCGTAACCTTTCCTCTTCACACCCTGTCTGTCTTCTTCAAGGGGCCCGTGGCAGGGATCTGCGGTGGCCCTGGAAGATGGAATGTGAGCAGAAAGCCAGTTCACACCAGCACCCATGAAGTTTAGTGTAATGTTTAGAATGGTTTGTTTTATACTCAGTGCCAGGATCAGCACAGACCCAGAGTCGTGTGCGTTTGTGACACTCACTGGTACAGGTCAGTGCCAAGAAGGCCATCTCAGCAGTAGGCCTGACACAGATGGTAGCTTCAGACATTTTAACAGACACATTTCTGCCCCATGTTTTGCCAAGCAGAGATGTCTGTTAGTGACTCAGGTGTAGCTGGAAGCCTGGAATGATGTGCGAGAAATTCCGATGGCTAAGGTAGAAGCCAGAGTTGTTGAGTTTACCTCACCAGCCCGAAAACTCCTTTGTTATTCACGTAATTTATAAATACGGGAAATGGAGTATTTTAGAAGACAGTGGTTTTACAGAAGTCAGCATATTAGCATACTGAAAACCTCAGACACTGAAAGGAAAAGTACCCGAGAACCCCTAGGGGCTGGACTCAGGAGTGGGAAGAGGAAACAGTAGAAGCCCCCAGTGCTGGCAGGTGACCTGGGTGCTGTCTCTAGGGGCCTCTGCCTGCCTGGGGGGCTGCAGGGCTGAGTCAGGCAGTAAGTGGCTCACAACATGCCAGGCTGTTGGCTTGCAGGATGCCTGTCTTCTTGTATTCATTAGTCTTTGGAGGAAGTTTAATATTTTTAACCTGGATGGGTGTGGGAGACAGCCCAACCTCCTTCTGAGGCAAAATCGACCTGTACCAAGCATGGCAGTGGTTCAGTGACATGGTGTACCCGGTGTCACCTTATCTAGGGACAACAGGGGTCACAGATAGGAATACTCCTGCTGTTTTAGCTCACCAGACACTGCTAAGCACTGTAGGGAGGTGCCGTCATTTAAGTCTTACACCAGCGCTGGGAGGCACATGGTGTGATCCCCATCCTAAAGACTGAGGCATCAAGATTTTAAATACCTTCCACTAAGTTATGCCATAAGTAGGACATACTGGCTTTCATTCTTTTTCTTTTTTCTTTTTTAATTTTATTGTTGTTGTATTACATCTATCCTGTTTTTGCTCCCCTCTGTCCCCCTCCCCACCCACCCATTCCCCCCAAAGTCAGTCCCACCTGTTGTCCATGTCCATGGTTCCTTTATACTAGGTTCTTGTCTAAACTGATCCCCTTTCTTGCCTCTGCCTCCCCCCACCCCCTAGCCCTTTGCCCCCTGACCACTGAAGGCCTATTCATTGTATTTATATATTTGGTTCTGTTTTGCTTGTTGTTAGTTTTGCTCATTATAAAAATAGGGAACACTTCACGAATTTGTATGTCATCCTTGCACAGGGGCCATGCTAATCTCTGTATCATTCCAATTTTAGTATATGTGCTGCTGAAGCGAGCACTGGCTTTCATTCTTAACCACTCAAATTGTTTCTTCTGTACCGAAAGTGCCCATGAAGGAAGTCTTTGCTTGTACTTCCTCTCTGTGGCGCCATGGAACTCTGAAACTGGACCAGCCTCTAGCTGCCACCTCCCCGGTGGGTTCCCTTCATGTAGGCACATGGTCTCGAAGGGCTCAGTTTCTGGATAGTTTTTAATATTATTAATGCGTAATGTTCGTTAACCTTTATGAAGTACCTACTAAGTTCTTTATAAGCATCATGTCATATGATGGTAGCAGCAGTCCTGAGAGGTTGGCAATTTTATGAATTTTGTTCTGCAGATTCAGAACGAATGATGCTGCCTCCCTCATGTCAACTCAGTGCCTTCTCCTGAACCCTCTTAGTTACTATTGTTCTGTGTACTCATTTATGATAATTTATTTAAAAATAATTTTAGCCCTGGCTGGTGGCACAATGGATAAGGCCTGTGAACCCAAAGGTCACTGGTTCGATTCCCAGCAAGGGCACATAACCAGCTTGCAAGCCAGGTCTCCAGCCAGGTCTGTAGCTGGAGGCAGGTGAAAGGCAACCACACATGAATGTCTGTCTCCCCCTCTGCCTCTGTCCCTTCCCCGCTCTCTGAAAAATAATAAAATATTTAAAAAAAAATAAATTACAAAATAAATTAATTTTAGATTTACAGAAATGTAACAGCGCTGAGCTTCTGTATACTCTTCACCCAGCTTCCTCTCTTCTTCCCCATGGACCCCTTTTAAAATATCACTTTTGCTCCTTTTCCTGAATGGCAGGTGCTGGGTGGCCAGAAACAGTTCAAGAACTTCCAGATCGAGGTGCAGAAGGGTCGCTACAGCCTGCACGGCTCGGACCGCAGCTTCCCCAGCCTGGGAGAGCTCATGAGCCACCTCAAGAAGCAGATCCTGCGCACGGACAACATCAGCTTCGTGCTGAAGCGCTGCTGCCAGCCCAAGCCCCGAGGTGGGCCCCCCGCTCGGTCTGCCCGCCCTCCAGCGAGGGTGCCGGCACGGACCCCTGAAAGACGCTGCCGCGTTGCTGAGCTTAGCCCTCCCCACAGCATCGGGTGTCTTCATTCAGTTTTGTTTCGTCTGTCCCCAGCTCTAATCCCATTCCTCACCTGTCACTGTTTTCTCTAGAGAAAACATACACCTTTTCTCAGCATCCCTGTCAGGCTGCAGAAAGAGCCATGTGTAGGATTCGTAAGCCGAAACTTGGTTCTTTACTAAGATAAAATGCTTTGAGGTTCCCCTGTCAGTGGTTTATTTATCTGAGAAACATTCCTGACTTATCTTGTGGGCCAAGAATGACGTTAGATGCAAAGAATCAGAAGTGCGTTGCCAGCAGAGCGTGCGCAGGGGCAAGGCGGCCGGCAGGAGCGGGGCCTGCCGAAAGGCTCCAGAGGGCTGATGTGTCCGGTGAAGCTGGGAAGAAGGGGGAAGTAAGACTGGGAAGGGAGACCCAGAGGTTTGTGGGCAGCCTCGAATGCCGCACCGAGGAGCGGGGCGCCATGGAGGATCGCAGGGGAAGGTGGATAGGAAGGGGTAAGGAACTCAGCTGCTCTTTTTTAAGCCCCATAAACCTGTCATTGATGGACTGCCAGTGGATTCATCACTTCTTAGAAGGTAAGCACTGGAAGGACATTTAGAGGTCACCCAGTTAATTGCCTCATTTTATATATGAGAAAAGTGAGACCTGGAGAAGGATAAAAGGTCAAAGAGGGGTTTGAATGCCAGTTTCTCTCTGAATGTCGGATCTGTTCTCACACCATGTGTCAGATCCCACCCTTAGCAGGGGCCAGGCCTCAAAGGAAGGGCAGCACGGCTGTTCCTGAGGCCCCAGTCAGAGTGGCCGAAGGTACTGTGAAGAGTCTGAGACATACCTGTTCTTTTAAGGAAGTGTCTCTGGGAGTCTTGACATCAAGAGTGGGCAGAGGAAGCACCACGAGGACAGGAAGGGCCTAGGTCCTGATGTTGGAATCGCCTTTTGGTCTCAGCAATTTGATGGAAGAGGAAGGGCTTGTGTTCTTGTTGATCAGACAGGGTTTCCTGCCAGCCTTACGGAGTAACTGCAGCCTTGGTTTTTGTGCTTGAAGATGTTTGGTAAAAAGGTAAAAACTCATCTGTCTCTTGGCCATGAGATGTCACAGTGAGTTAAAACTTTAAAGCCCAGTGACCTTGTTTACTCACATAATCTCTCCTTCCCAATATTAACACATTGTTGATCAGTCACAAAGAAATTTGTGTTTTCAAGCTCAAATGTTGTTGACTGATGGAGTTAACTCGTGCTTGCTCTTGCATTAGCTTTTGGTATGAAATTGCTGGTTAGCAGTATGTTAATGAACAGGTGGATGTAGTTTGTTACACAAGTTAAATCGTGATTGCACCTGCATTAGCTTTTGTATAAAATTGCCAGTGAACAAAGCATGTTTGCTTTCCTAGGAATTGGTGGTCTCTGGGTGAGGTTGAGGACACAGGGAATAGCAGCCCCAGGAAGAGAAAGGTGGTGGCAGGTGGGCATCTGGGACGTGATTCTTTGGGGGCATCAGCTAGGGGTCTTTGGTGTAGATGCCACTCCTGCCAGCCCAGACCTGGGAGCCAGTTGCTCCAGAGGGAACAGCACAGGGATGGGATGAGCCCCTCTGTCGTGGCTTCTGTGGAGGCCCTAGGCACCCTGCATGGAATACGTTTAGTGTCTTGTCTCTTCCACTTGACTTTGAATGTGTGAGACAGGATGCGGGTCCCACTGCCCACTCTGATGCAGGCGAGGCACAGCACCCAATGTAGAACCGTCATTCACTGGGGTCTGTCAGGTGAATAGGTAACAGCAGTAGTTACCATGTCGGTGGGTGCCTAATAGTCCCAAGCAGCATAAATGCGTATTTGCATTTCTTTCACCTACATCATAGTTCTTCGTAGCTATTACAAGGATGAGTAGGTTGAGATTCAGATGTCCAGTGACTTGCTGAAGGTCACATATCTAATATTATCAGTAGTAGTTACAATAATAGTGCAATAGATGGTGATGATGATGATGATGGTAATGGCTACCATCAGGTGTGTAATGCTTATAGTTTGCCAGACATTGTTTGAGGGTCTTTCATGTTTTGTCGTTTAATCTTCAGAACAACTCAGTATGTTGTTATCCTGATTGTACTTGTCCAAGATCACTTAGGTACTTAGAGGAAAGAGTAGGGGTTTGAAGTCACACTCCGACTCCATCCAAGTCCAGTGATCTTCTCCCTTTGTCATAGTCTTTGCAAAGGTGCAGCCATCAGCCCAAGACTCTGGGGTAGGGGCCAGTTCACCTGACTCCCAGGTGTCAGGGGAGGGAAGGGAAGGACCAGAGTTGAGGAGAATAAAAATAAACTCCATGTAGGAGGCCTCCTCATGTAGGTCGTCAGAAGCCCGCTTATCTTCCCCCCTGCCACCTGCAAATTAGAGAAGTGGTGAAGTCATGAACAGTAAAGCAAATGTCATTTTGAGTGCCCCAGTGTTCCTGCCCCTCTGGCTGCAAGGTTCAGGTGGCCAGACCCCAACCCAGGTTTCTCACTTACAAACACACCGAGAAACTCCTCGTGGAATAAATAAAAAGCAGGCAGCCACTCAGACCAGGTGTACAGTTAAATCCACCAGTTCTTGTGTAATGTCCAGCGCCACTGCCCACCCCACCCCCGAGCCTGAGGTGGCCTTGCTGAGAAGGAGACTGGCTGCAGGATCAGCTGCCCCGCCCCTTGACCCCCTCCCATCCTCAGCCATGGAGCCAGGCTTGGTGCTTGTGCTCCTTGCCAGTGCCTGAGGAACCACAGGTTACAACCAGTGCCTAGTTGGTTGCCTGCGCCGACCCTGGCCCGGTAGATTTTAGAATGTATTTGGTTTGCTGTTTGAATCAGTAGAATTTGGAGGGCAGTTTGCTCATAATCCATACAGTCAGCAAGTATCCGGTAAGTGCCCCTTGGTGTCAGGCAATGTGGGAGCCCAGAGAGGTTCAGGCACAACCCCCTGCCTGGGTCACCTGTCCTGTTCTTCTGCACAAAACCAGAGGTTTTCAGCGTCTTTGTTCCCATCGCTCCCTAGGCCCAACATCCTGCTTCCTTTCTCCCTCCTCAGTTCACATCCGTCAGCTCACACCCCAGTTATCCATTCACTTACAGAACAAATGTGAGTGTCCACATACCAGACTGTGGGGGGAGAGCAGAAAATCCTTGGGGACACCTTTCTGACCTCCTCCTAGGACAGGTCCTGTTGTGTCAGCCCGCAGCACGTGTGCCCATCCTCAGGTAGCCGCACAAGCTGTGGCTTTCCTTTGGTTGGTTGGTTACCTGATTGGTTGGGCTCTGTTATTAGCCTGGGAGCTCCTGAAGGGCAGGAATAAGGTACTCAATAAATATTTATTGGATGACTGAACCAACGGTGCACAATTGTGTGTTCAGCAAGCCCCCCCAGCTCGGCAGACATTGGCTGACTGGGCCTTTGCTACTCCGTTCAGACTTTTCCTCTCTCTCCCGCAGAAATCTCCAACCTGCTGGTGGCTACGAAGAAAGCCCAGGAGTGGCAGCCTGTCTACCCCATGAGCCAGCTGAGTTTCGATCGGATCCTCAAGAAAGACATTATGCAAGTGAGTCACCGCTCTAGTTCCTGGTTCCAGCCGTGGTCCCCCTTCCCTCTAGCAGAGTAGCCTGAGGACTTGGGGAGCAGTAAAGTTGGGGTGTGGGCAGGTGCTAGTGGAAAAGGATCACTGAGACATTCCTATCAGAGTTCAGGCAGTTGAACCAGTAGCCTGTCTTGCTGATGCTTTCCAGGGCCATGTCCTCCTTGGAGGAAGTGCATTAGTCAGGCTTTGTGAAACTGTCTAGGGTTCCAGGACCTTAGTGCCCCATGACATGCTATATGACAAAGTACTTCTAAAGGTTAGTATGGACTTTCTGATGTTGCTTGAAGGAGCAGGGCTGAGAGCACACGGAATACGGTGAGGGAGCAGGTGATGATGCAAAACAGAGGCCTGAGGAGAACTGTCTAGAGAAAGGTTCCAAATCTGGGCAGGCCTTTAGCCCAGTGTGCAGCCTTAGGTAAGCTCAGTTTCCTTCTTAGCTGCCCTGGGACCTTGGCTAGGGATGTGGGGCCCCGGGGAGCCCCACTTTCTGTTCCACACTCCTTCTCCAGCTTCCTGACACAGAACCACACACCAGGGGAAGCTAAGGAGACGGCATTCAGCAGCCTTAGGGAGAAGGACTATCCACAGGGTCACTTACCACTCGGGAGAGGTTCATGGAGGTGGCGGCCAGCATGTCGTGGACTCACTGCCATTAAGGAGTCTGTGGAGAGTGGTGGGCATGTAGCTGGTTTATTAGTTGATTGACTTAATTCCTGAAATTGTTGGTAGGGTTGTGAGGGAGTGGAAATGCACAGCTGTAGCAGCTTCACATCCATCTGTAAGTTCTTTATGGAAAGCTGATCTTTATCTCCCTCTGGTGGTGTCAGAGCTGTGTCCAGAGATTGAATCACCAGGGCTACAGGAGCCCAGCCTCTTTTCTGTCTAGAACTTGACATATACTTGAGGCCTGCCTGTCTCCCCCCTTCCCTTCCTTCCTATCTCCCCTGTCCTGAAGCTGCTGGGCAGATAACTGCCGTCCCACATGCCAGGCATGGCTGCACCCTTTCAGGCTCCCAGTGTGGGGAGGAGGCAGACCTCGTCTGTCTTAAGCAGATAATGACATTGTCAAGTGACAGTTCTAAGTAGGGGAGGATATTGGGGTGTGGGGCTCTCAGAGATGATCATCCTATCTAGCCTTACTTAGGAGGACAGAGATGGCTTCCTGGGGAAGTGGCATCGAAGCAGGGCCCCAGAGGAGGCAAAAGCACAGGGGCAGCGTGGAAGGAGGCTGGAGTGGGCCTCCGTGGGTTGCTGTGACATCCTGACAGTGTGGGGCCATGACTTGGCCACTGGAATAAGTAACCCATCTGGGGAAGAGTAATTATTCTGAAAGCATATGGCATTTATGGGATGTTCTGGGAACACAACTTCCCATAACGTTGATGAATCGCTTCATGACAGATGCGGCTTAATGAATAGTCATAGGCCTTTGCCAGGATATGGGAGACTGGGCAGATGTAGTGCCATTCTGCAGCGACAGATGACAAATGGTGGTGTTTATGCAAATTAATATCCCCGATTAACGATGGTGTACGTTCCTTTGGGGGGACAGGAACCGGGCCGGGAGTCAGCCATCATCCATTTTCTGCATTTCCAGGGAGTCCTAGAATAATAGAACTTCAGTTCACAAGTTTTGTGAGATTAATGACAATAACTTGACAATGCCTAAGTATTGTGAATTACACGTTGATTTCCTAATATTAAGACTGTTTAGACCAGGATTATGCAAACTTCAACTGGAAGAGTCGGTAGCCTCCAATGATGATGTGCTGAGCGCTCCGTGCAGATGATCTCAGTCATCGTCCCACTCGTTCCCTGGTACTCCCCATGCTCCTCCGTGAGGGAACGGAGGGCCTGTCCCTCTGTCTGTGCCTCTGTCTTCGCTGCCCCCTCTCTGTGGGGTTGCTAGGACGAACACGTGTGTATGTTGCATCACTAATTTTAAAGCATGTGTACGTGCACACACGCGCTGCCTAGATGGATGGAAAATGAACGATTTGCATGTGAGAAATCGCAAGCGCCTAGTCAGGAGGCAATCAAGCATTTGATTCTTACAGCAACCCTGTGAGGCAGGTACTGTTCCTGTCCCCATGTACAGAAAGTGGGCAGACGTTGAGTGTGGTAGAAGGACGTGCCCAGGTTAAATGGCCCGCAAGCAGGAGAGCCAGGACTGAGAATCCCCTGGGCCTGTAGCCAGCGTGTGAGCAGAGCTCGGGTGAGGTCCGCTCAGCCTGCTCCGGAGGCCGTGGGCTGGGCTCGGGGCCTGGCTGTTGCAGCAGGAAACTGACAGGTCAGGACAGTGCTGTGGCCACAGGCTGTTCCTAGAAGTGGAAAGGAAGGAATGTTTGGGAGCATGAGGACTGTCTCCTGGGGCCCAGGAAGTGCCACACGTATGTTTGGCCAAGTAATTTTTGTTTCCTCTGGAGGCCCGACCAGGCCAAGACACTGGAGAGGCCCTGAGCTGCTGGAGCCCTTTAGCTCCCACCCCCGTAAGGCCCCAGTCCCAGACTCGGGCACCAGGGCAGCAGCCCTCGCGCGGTCACCCTGACCTCCTGCCTCCTCCGCAGGGCGAGCACCTTGGGAGAGGCACGCGGACACACATCTACTCTGGGACCCTGGTGGATTACAAGGAGGACGAAGGAACTTCTGAAGAGAAGAAAATAAAAGTGATCCTCAAAGTCCTAGACCCCAGCCACAGGGACATTTCTCTGGCAAGTGTCTTCCTCCTACTCCCACCCCCCAGTCCCATTTCTGCAGCCGGTGGAACACAGTGGGCTGGGGGGACCTTTGCCCTTATTTATGGTTTTCAAACTTGTCTTAGGTAGTTCCCTCTTTCAAATGTAATTTTAAATAAACTGGTATGTAAAATAGGGGGGATTGAAGAAGAAGAGGATTGAGCAGCCCCTCCCGCTTGCCTGTTCCTCCCACTGTCCCCCCAGCTCCCACCCAGAGGTCCTTGTGGCCCAGAACTCAAGCTGAATGATCTCAAATTCCCTTGTGTAGTCAGAGCTGCCATGTCACAGTCTGGAAAATCAAAGCCCAGAGAAGTAAAAATTTGTCCAGAGTGATGAAACTAAGTCTTGACAGAGGTCTGCTGCCTTGGTTTCCCTTGTATTCTGAACATTGTGATTTCCCAGAGTTTAAAGGAAGAGCAACTAAGGGGTGAGCATGAGTAGGCAGTGGGGGAAATTGTTAGTGAGCCTCTCCCACCAGCCTGGCCCTGTGTCCTATTAAGTTTTCTAAACAAGTGCTACCTCCCAGCTGGATTGGCGTCCAGATAAAGGGTGGCAGTGCCTGTGGACAGCCCAGGCCAGGGGAGCAGTTCGCAGGACCTGGGGTGGGTGGGGGGGTTCCGAGCTTTCGTGGGACCCGTGGGCTTCTCCGCTTGGCAGAGTCGCTGTGGGGTCAGACTGGTGGGGGCTGACCGCCGGGGTTCCTGTGCCCCGTTCTCCCACAGGCCTTCTTCGAGGCAGCCAGCATGATGAGACAGGTCTCCCACAAGCACATCGTGTACCTCTACGGCGTCTGTGTCCGGGACGTGGAGAGTAAGTGTGCTCTCCCTGAGAGGGGAGGCTGGCCCCACCCGGGGAGCGTGGGGGCTCTGAAGATGCCTGGAGGCTGAGACCCTCTTCCTGTCCAGGCTTCTTGCCTTTCTTCTTGCAGTCGAGAAATCTGAGGTATCGAGCAGGTCACTTGTTTTAAGTTAATAGTGGAATCGGCACTAAAACCCATTTGCTTTTCACTCATTTCTTGGATGCTCACTTCCTGCCAGCCTGGGGCCCTGGAGGTTAAGTGAGGAGCTGAGCTAGTTCCCCTGGGAGTCAGGTGAGAAGCCCTGGGCGGCGGCTGAGCCCAGGCCTGCCCGGCTCTGGGTCTCCCTGCCTCTGCCCCTCCCGAGGAGGTGCACTTCAGGCCGAGTACCAACTGCTAAAGGGAGTTTTCGTAAGGGAATGAGGGCAAGTACTGTCCCAGACAGACAGCAGGTTCCCGATGTGGCTATTCTTTGTGCTTGTAGACATCATGGTAGAAGAATTTGTGGAGGGAGGGCCCCTGGATCTCTTCATGCACCGGAAAAGCGATGTCCTCACCACACCATGGAAATTCAAAGTTGCCAAACAGCTGGCCAGTGCCTTGAGTTACTTGGTAAGTGTGTTCTGATGTGACATCTGTGATGGTCCACTGGAAACCAAAGTGTCCCAGTGAGGGGTGGTGGGAAGGGGGTGCTGGCCGAGCGTAGCCAAGCAAGCTAGAGCGGCCCACGCCCGGGTCACACACGGGGGCACCTGGTGCTTAGCGAACACGGTCATTTTGCGTCACTGCCTGAGCTCCCAACGTACAGCATGTTGAGCGGGCACTTGCATCATGGCAGAAGACTGGCTGCGGTGCTGCGGTAAGAGAAGAGATGGTGCGGCACTGGCCGGGTGTGTGAAGGAGCGAAACTTCCAGCCTCAGTAGTGGCTGTCATTTGTCGAGTGCTTACCTGCTTCCCAGGGTCCCGCTGTTCAAGTGTTTGACTGGTTCTAACCCGTTTAATCCTCACAAAAGCCCTGTGAGCCTGCCGCGCTGTCCTCCCATCTCACTGATGAGGGATGTCGGGGAACGTGGGCCAGCCCGGCTGCCCGGCTGGCTGTGGCAGGGGACATGGAGTGGTCTGAGGGGCCAGGGTTGGAAGGGGAGGGAGTGTGGGAAGGATGGGTGTCAGCAGCTGTGTTGGGCTCTCCCTTTCTGGTCCGCAGGAGGATAAAGACCTGGTCCACGGAAACGTGTGCACCAAAAACCTGCTTCTGGCCCGCGAGGGCATCGACAGCGAGTGCGGCCCGTTCATCAAGCTCAGTGACCCTGGCATCCCCATCACCGTGCTGTCCAGGCAAGGTGTGTCCCTTCATGCCACCCCCTCCAGCCCTTCTCCCCTCTCCCCCTGCCGCCACCCCGCAGGGTCAGGCCAGCTGGGAGAAGAAGGCTGGGGATCTGTCTCCTTTTGGAAAGTGCACTTCAGCAAACAGGTGTGCCCTGGGCGTGGGAGGAAGACAGGGAGTGTAAGGAGGGCTGGTCCCTGGTCCTTTAGGGAGCGGGCTGTGCAGAAGGAGAAATAGCTTGCTCCATACGGCTGGTCCTTGCAGCTCAGGAGCTGTGTTCAAGGTGGAGGGTTAGCACAAAGGGCAGCTGCTGGGTCCACAGGGCGTCAGAGGGGTGTCCAGAGGATTTGGGCCTCCTGGGTCCCTTGCATTTGTTGAAACCCACTGGCGTTCGTTTTTGGAGGCCCTGGGTCAGTTGCTGTGGCCTTGCATCTTTCCTCTGGGCGAGGCTGTCGCAAGTTATGGGCTCCAAAGGAAAGTGACCTGGGAGCTAGTGCACCAAAACCAGGGTGCGTTCTGCCTCTTCACCTTTGGGCCCTACATGGAGCGCAGCGTGCCTGCCCCGGCGGGCTGCCGGCTGCTGAGGGCCTGTGGTCTCCAACACTGAGCACAGTGAGTGGCTCTTCGAGTTTTGCTTAGTAATTCAAACACTGCAGTAATTTTGGGAGGGAGTCAGGAGGAAAAACAAGCCTTACGAGTAAGACCCCCAATCATTCACTCCTTAGAAGGGGAAGAGGTGCAGGTCATCCAGCTGTCCATCTGCAGGGGGGTCTGTCCTGAGCAAGGGCCCAAGGCACCACCACAGAGATCCTAGAACAAGTGGAGAAGCCTGGGTTCCCCCTGAAAGGTGCTGTAGGCATTCAGAGGACAGGAGTGCAGGGCGGTGGGCCTGCAGGGCGGTGACAAGCGGGAACGTGATCCTAGGGCACTGCCCTGTGGCTAGAGCGTCAGCGCACAGCACCCCGAGGGAGTGGGCGATAATAGGCATTACCTGCTGGCCCGACCCGGGCTCATCCATCTCCGATGCCAGCGCGAGGGGCCTGGATTTGTCTGGGAAAAACTTCTTGAAATAGTTTGTCAGCTCGCAGTTCTGGTGGCGGTGACAGCGATTCTCTCCCCTGGTGATTGCAAAGCTGACCCGGCAACATCTCTCTTTTGGCAGAATGCATAGAACGCATCCCATGGATCGCTCCCGAGTGTGTTGAAGACTCCAAGAACCTGAGCGTGGCTGCTGACAAGTGGAGCTTTGGAACCACACTCTGGGAGATCTGCTACAATGGCGAGATCCCCCTGAAAGACAAGACGCTGATCGAGGTGAGCATTTGTTTCCTGCAGCGGGAGGTGAGTGAGGCTCCTCCGAGGCTCACGGGCATCTCAGGAGTTAACAGGAAGCCTTGTGTTGTGGGAACCGATGGACCCGGGTTTGAATCTCCTCCACAGGCTCACTGGCTTTGTGATCAGCAATTGGAACTTAACCTCCCTGGGCCTCCATTGCAGCCTCTGCACAGTGGGTAAACCTCAGACTCACTTGGTAGGCTTGTGGAGACTAATGCATGCAGAGTGCCAACCACATAATACATGTTCAGTTGATCATTATAGTATTGTTTACCTGAGATTTTAAGTGCCTGTTAACCTGCAAAATTAACAGATATTGGTAGAGTTCCTACTTGTATTAGGCATTGTCCTAGGTAAAAACAGTGCTCACAATAAACTAAACACAAGCCTTGCCTTCCCTTGAGCACATGGTAGGAGAGTTGGGGCAGAATAGCAGTGGTTCCATGACAGTATCTGGAATGGGCACCGGAAGAGCCCTACAAGCCAGGTAGGACAGTGCCGT
Organism: Noctilio leporinus; assembly: GCA_004026585.1. Classification (NCBI taxonomy): domain Eukaryota; kingdom Metazoa; phylum Chordata; class Mammalia; order Chiroptera; family Noctilionidae; genus Noctilio; species Noctilio leporinus. Next base: position 21,796 of record PVIW01014606.1, read on the forward strand.
TACCTGCATTACGCAGGCCCCTCAGACACTCGCCTGGGCTCCTCAGTAGGGTGTGAAACAGGTGGGGCTTGAGCCCCTCACATGGACTTGTGGAAGGGGGGTTAAAGTAGTAAAACTAACAATGAAGGACCACCAACCCTGGCCCAGAGATTCAGTTCTGGGAATGTGGGGGTGTATGTGTGTATGGGGGTGGGGTGTGTGTAGACACAGCTTCCGGCCGCAGGGACTGATCCAGGGGCAGGGTGGCATTTCAGCCATGTGCGGAATGGCTTTGACTGGAGTACGGGGAGTTTGACAGGTGCTACGGTTGGGGAGATACCTATAATCAGGTTATAAAAAGCTCCAGATGCCAGGAATTTTACTGGGGGTGGGGCGTGTGGGACATTGAAGGGCTTGGGTGAGAAGTGAGATGGTCAGAGGCCATCCTGGGAACAACTCACCTGGACACAGTGGCTGGAAGGGGTAAGCTGAGGGAAGACCAGTAGGGCACTCGTGCTGCAAGACTGGAACAGTGTGTGGGACGTTACCGAAGAGGGAAAAACCTCTAACCTGTTAGCCTTTTGCCAGGTAAGGATGGTGCAGGACTTGGGAAGAGGAGTTAAGCTAAAAATCAACAGGGAAACCATCAGATCTAGAAATCAGTTTGGGATTTTCAGCCTAGGTTTTTGGGGAAGTCATTTTATTTTGAATGTCCTTGGAAATAATACATACTTTGTTACCAGTCACCATTGAGCACCTGACCCTAGGGCTGAGCAAGACCCAGAGATGGTGTAAGGAAGGGAGTGCACCTTTGATAACATGAGTCTCCCCCTCTCCTCCCAAGAACCCTTGGTTGGGCTGGACGCCACTGCAGCAGGGGAGGGTGAGTGAGGACTCAGAGGGGCTGGGGCTCTCAGCCGCTTGTCCCAAACCCCACTCCTCCCTCCTCCCCTTCCTCCTCC
>PVIW01014607.1:0-22736 GCA_004026585.1 Noctilio leporinus
GTATATGAATACAAGGAATAGGCCTTCAGTGGTCAGGGGGAACAGGGTTGGGGGGAGGGGAGAGGTAGAGGCAAAGAAGGGGAGCAGCTTAGACAAGAACCTAGTATAAAGGAACCATGGACATGGACAACAGGTGGGACTGACTTTGGGGGGAATGAGTGGGTGGGGAGGGGGACAGAGGGGAGCAAAAAGGGGATGGATGTAATACAACAATAAAATTAAAAAAAAAAATGAATGTAAGAACAGCAAGGGGAGTAACAATTAACCTAGCTAGAGGTCCTGTGAATTAATGTTTGCCATCCACTTCTACTTTGGATTTTTTTCTTGGCTGTAGAAGATAAGAAACTCTTTTAGTGGTGCCAGAACACTTCTGGCTCTCTCATCATATCCTGGTTTGGGAATTGAATGACATGAGCCATGCATTTTCTTCCTTTGGCTCATTGATGACATGACAAAACCAATCATTTTCATAGGCCTTTACTACTGATATTGTTTTGATAACACTCAAATTCTAGAAATAAGGCATAAACCATGTATCTTCTTACATTCTATTTCAATTCACTCCAGTGGAAATTCATAGTAATTGTGATGCAAAAAGCATGCCAGATGTTGTCATTGCCCAGAACCTATAATGAAAAGCTTAAAAGTCATTGGGCAGAACATCACCCAATTACAGAAAACCATCCTGAGGACTTGCTTCTTAGGACAACTTCTGCTTTTGTGGGGGTTTCCAAATAAGCTGACTCTGAAAACTGTTTTCAAGTACAATTAGTTTATTTGAAATATAGCTGGAGAGAATGCAGGTATGAAATAGTAGAATGAGACAGAGGGAAGAAAACACCCCAGAAAGCCTGAGTATAATCAAATTACCACTCAGGGAAATAGCTTAATCTCCTGGTGTTAATTTGCAAACTTGCTCCTATACATAGAGGGCAAAGAAAGAGGTAGGCCACTCCAGCCTGGTCGGTAGCTGGCTTCATAAGCAAGGAGATGTATATGGAGTTTGTCATGAGAGCTGAAAAGCTGTAGATAACAACTGCCTGCCAGAATCTTAACGGTTTATATAGAGGTCTTACTTTGTTTAGTCAGGAACACCATCCACATGGTCTTAACAACACATTGTAATCTTGAGGCTATGTCCTCAAAACCAGCTGTCACCATGGAATTATTGTGGGTAGGATATAATTCCAAGGACAGGATAGAGGTGAAAGGCCTCCAGTTACCCAGGTCCAGCTCACTAATCAACTGGTGCTCAAGTCCTCTGGATTACATCTACCAACAACTGGGAAATTCTGGGAATCTCTATTAATCTGTCACTGCCAGCCTGCCAGACAGGTTAAAAGCTCCAATGCCCAAAGCATTAAGGAAAAAAAAAAAAGAAAAGTGCCAGCATTTGGAAATCAGGCCTTTGTGCACAGAAGATATAGGAGGGGAACCAGGAAAACCTGCTCTAATATACTTCATCTTCCAAGCTACCAACGTTAAGTAGGCAGTTTTTCCCTGAAATTAGCTGTTTTAATTTATAGATTTTCCCCTCAAAGTTACATATTCTAACATCTCTAATCATTTCTTAAACATTAAGGTTTTTTTAAAAATATTATGATTCTTATTTTTAGCAGCAGCAAAATGAGCATCCTACTTTTACACATATTGTAAAAAATACATTTTTATTTTTAATTATTATCTTATATGAAGTGTTTCCTATAATCTCATATGAATTTTGATTACATGATGTCTCATGAGGTAGTCAAAAGGAAATATATCTGGAGAGGCATGCATTACAATTAGAGCACTTCATTAGTAAATTATAAGTGAAGGAATATGAATGCAGGAACTTCATTAACAAGAGAAAATAAGAACTCTGGTACTGTCTATATGATTCAGATATTGTCTCTGGATGCCAGCACACACACACACACACACACACACATATATTGTATTTAATATATACAATATAATATATATTATTTAAATAATATAAATATATATTATTTAAGAAATAATAATAGTTAAGGTGAATGTTTTAATGTTTTAATTGGAAAAGTAATGAAAGTATTTTTATAAACAAAGTGTTAAAACCAGTTTTATATACATATTTTATTTATATGTTCTAAGAACAGATTAATCCAAGCTTATACAAATTTTTCTAAAATACAGAAAATGAGGAAAATGATTTCAACATATTTTACGGCACTGCTATCTTAATCTTAAGAATGAAAAAAATAGCAGAAACAGATGGAGAAAGATGAGGAGGAGGATTTAATATATTTGTAAAATATACACATATGACTACAGATGAAAAAATCCCTACCAAGATATTAGCACACAAAACATATCACAAAATCATCCCAATAGATGTCAGAAAATATTTATCTAAAATACAGCAATGAAGCATCATTCTTAGTAGCATAGCAATGGAAGAGAATACTTTAAACTAAGAAAAGGAATTAAATAAAACCCACAGCAGCAATCATCATACTTAATGAGAAAAAGTTAGTATTTCCTTTAAGAACAGAAGTAAGACAAAGATACTTGTTTTCACTGCTCCTTTGAAACACCATGCTGAAAGTCCCGGCTAAGAATGAAAATGAAAGGCATAAGGACTAGAAATAGATGGGAAGAAATCAGTATTTGCAGAAAAAAAATCTTGCATAGAAATTTGAAAATTGAAAAGGATTTATAAATAAGGGTTAGGACACACATTTCATAGTTTTCATTCTTTAAATTATTTTAAATTAGTTATATTTTTATAAACAAGCAATTAATATATAGTACATGTAATTAGAAAAAAAACATAATTACAACAAAATTATAAGTACCCAGAAATAAATAAAACTAAAGAGATGCATTAAATATGTGAAAAAATTAGGAAGTCTAGTCAAAATGGAAGTATAGGTAGATACTCCTTGCCTCCTCGTACAACCATAGAAAGAATTACAACTAGATATCAAAACTAATAACACCCAGAACCATCAGAAGATTGAGCTGTATGGAACTCTGACAACCAAGGACTTGAGAACATTCATCCAGACAGGTAGGATGGGCAGAGTCCTGGAGGCAGAGTCCTGGTCAGGAAAAGTTGCAGCAACAGCAGCAGCAGCAGCGTTAGTGGAACAGATGAGATGGATACTTTAGGAGCGAGCAACCCCAGGCCAGATCACAAAGTCCAGGGTTCCAGCATCAGGAAGATAGACTCCCATTACCTCTGGCTATAAAAACCAGTGGGTTGAAAGAACAAGGTAGGAGGAATCACAATACCGGACTTCAAACAATACTACAAGGCTACTGTCATCAAAACAGCATGGTACTGCCATAAGAATAGACATATAGATCAATGGAACAGAATAGAGAGCCCAGAAATTAACCCAGGACTCTATGGTCAACTCATATTTGACAAAGTGGGAAGGAACATCCAATGGAGTAAAAACAGTCTCTTCAACAAATGGTGTTGGGAGAAATGAACAGCAACATGCAAAAAGATAAAACTAGACCACCAACTTACACCATACACCAAAATAAACTCAAGATGGATAAAGGATTTAAACATAAGCAATGCCATCATAAAGGTCCTGGAGAAAAATATAGGCAGTAAACTTTTGGATATCCTACACAGAAATATGTTTACTGATACTTCACCAAGGTCAAAGGAAATCAAAGAATGAATCAACAAATGGGACTATATCAAATTGAAAAGTTTCTGTTCAGCTAAAGAAAACACCAGCAAAATTCAAGGGAATCAACTGTATGGGAAAACATAATTGCTAATGATACCTCAGACAAGGGTTTGATCTCCAAAATATATAAAGAACTAATGAGACTCAACACCAGGGAAACAGACAACCCAATTAAAAAATGGGCAAAGGACCTGAACAGACAACTCAGTGAGGAAGATATACAAAGGGCCCAGAGGCATATGAGAGAATGCTCAACATCACTAGTCATCAGAGAGATGCAAATTAAAACTGCATTAAGATACCACCTCACACCTGTCAGAATGGCAATCATCAGCAAATCAACAAACAACAAGTGTTGGCGAGGATGTCGGGCAAAGGGAACCCTTGTGCACTGTTGGTGGGAATGCAGGCTGGTGCAGCCACTGTGGAAAACAGTATGGGGTTTCCTTCAAAAACTAAAAATGGAACTGCCTTTTGATCCAGCAATTCCACTACTTGGACTATACCCAAAGAATCCTGAAACACCAGTTCATAAGAACCTATGTACACCTATGTTCATAGCAGCACTATTTACAATAACCAAGTGCTGGAAACAGCCTAAGTGCCCATCAGTGGATGATTGGATCAAAAAACTTTGGTACATTTACACAATGGAATACTATACAGCAGAAAGAAAGAAGGAACTTGTGCCCTTTGCAACAATATGGATGGAACTGGAAAGTATTATACTTAGTGAAATAAGCCAGCCAGTGGAGGACAAATACCATATGATCTCACCCATTACAGGACAATAATGAACAAAACTAACAACAAGCAAAACAGAACCAAATATATGAATACAGTGACTAGGCCTTCAGTGGCCAGAAGGAAGGGGGTTGGGGGGAGGGGGGAAGAAGAGTCAAGGAAGGGGAGCAGTTTACACAAGAAGCTAGTATAAGGGAACCATGGACATGGACAACAGGTGGGATTGACTTTGGGGTTGAATGGTGGATGGGGAGGGGACAGAGGGGAGCAAAAAGGGGATGGATGTAATACAACAACAATAAAATTTAAAAGGAAAAAAAAAAAAAACAGTGGGTTGGGGTAGAGGGATAAACTGTTGGGTCCTCAGGAGAGACCACTTAAAGGGCAAACATGGTCTTAGAAAACATACAAACCCACCCACTGCTGGATTCACTGCTGGGGCAACAGCAGAAGGGACAGAAGGGGCACAAGTTGCACATGGGAAGGAGGTAAAGTGACTAGAAACAGGGTGAGTGCCAGGTGAACCACCAGAAGCCAGGCAGTGGCATGGTCCCCTCTCCAAGCCTTCACCACTTAGCCACAAAGCAATGAAGCAGGTTGCCCTACCCTGGCAATTACCTAAGGACCCACCCCAAGCAATTCACAGGTACATTTTCTACATAGGCCATGCTATTGAAATAGAGAGTCAAATCAGTTCTACCTAATACACAGAAACAAACACAGGGAAGCTGCCAAATTGAGAAAACAAAGAATTTGAGACCAATTCAAAGATCAGAACAAAACCCCAGTAAAAGAACTAAGTGGAATGGAGGTAACTAATTTATCAAATGCAGAGCTCAAAATACAAGTAATTAGGATGCTCAGAGAAGTCCTTGAGTACAGCCAAAAAATAAAGCAAGAACTGAATATTACACTAGGCAAAATAAAGAATAATCTACAGGAAACCAACAGAGAAAAGAAAGAAGTCAGAATTCAAACCAATGATTTGGAACATAAGGAAGAGATAAATATTCATCCAAAATAAAAAGAAGTAACAAGAATTCAAAAAATTGAGGATATGCTTAGGAACATCTGGGACATCTCCAAACATGCTAACATCCGAATCAGAAGGAGAAGAGGAAAAGCAAGCAATTGAGAACTTACTTGAAAAAATAGTGAAAGAAAACTTCCCTAATTTGGCCAAGGAAATAGACGTACAAGTCCAGGAAGCACAGAGAGTCCCAAACAACTTGGACCCAAGGAGCACCACACCAAGACACATCATAAGTAAAATGCCAGAGGTTAAAAATAAAGAGGGAATTTTAACAGCAGCAAGAGAAATGAAGAGAGTTGCCTACAAAGGAGTTCCTATAAGACTATCAGTTGATTTCTCAAAGAAACTTTGCAGGCAACAAGGGGCTGGCAAGAAATATTCAAAGTGATGGAAAGTAAGGACCTGTAACCTAGAGTACTCTATCCAGCAAAGCTATCAATTTGAAGGGAAGGACAGACAAAGTGTTTCCCAGACAAGGTAAAGCTAAAGGAGTTCATCACTACCAAGTCATTATTACAGGATTTGTTAAAGAGACCTATTTAAGAAACAGAAGATCAAAACCATGAGCATTAAAAAGGCTACAAATTCACAACTATAAACAACTGAATCTAAAAATAATAATAAAAAATTTTAAAAAACAAGCTAAGCAAACAACCAGAACAGGAACAGAATCAAAGCTATGGAGCTCATTGGAGGGGTTACCAGCTGGGAGGGAAAATGGGAGAATGGGAAAATGGTACAGGGATTAAGAAACATAATTGGTCAAAACAAAATAAGACAGGAGGATGTTAAAAATAACATAGGAGCCCTGGCTGGTGTGGCTCAGTGGCTAGGTGCCAGCCTGCGAACCCAAAGATTGCTGGTACGATTCCCAGCCAGGGCACATAATCAGGTTGCAAGCCAGGTTCGTAGCTGGAGGCAGGTGAAAGGCAACCATACATTGATGCTTCTCTCCCTTTCTTCCTCCCTCCCTGCCCTTCTTTCTGAAAATAATAAATAAAATTTTAAAAAATGAATTAAAAAAATAATAATATAGGAAACGTGAAGCCAAAGGACTTAGGTGGACATGAATTGAGGAAGGGGGAATTTCTGCAGGGAAGAGGCATACCAGGTGGAGGGGGTAGAGGGGAAAATATTGGGACAAGTGTAATAGTCTAATCCATAAAACATAGTTTTAAAAAGTGTGAAAAAATTAAAATATATTAAAAGACATTTTAAAACACCTAAATAAATGGTAAAATGTCCTGTGTTCATGAAAATATTAATATTGTTTAGATACCAATACTATCTTTATTGTTTAATAAATGAAATTAAATTCTAATCAGAATGCCAGCAGAGTTATGTTTATATTCATTTTAGACTTGTCTATTTTTTTGGGTTTCTTTTTCAGTTTTTTAAAAAACATAAAAGAACAATACCAGATAGAACCAGAACATGTCTAAGGAATAAGAAAAAATGAGGTGTTATCCTATGAGTTAAATAATTTTACTTTGAAGCTATTGTAAATAAGAATAATGAGATGGCCCTGGCAGGTGCAGCTCAGTGGATTGAGCTCAGGCCTGTGAACCAAAGGGTTTGATTCCCAGGCAGGGCACATGCCTGGGTTGTTGGCCAGGTCCCCAGTGGGGTGTGCAAAAGAGGCAACCACACATTGATGTTTCTTTCCCTCCCTTTCTCTCTCCCTTCTCATCTCTCTAAAAATAAATCAATAAAATCTTTTTTAAAAATAACAAGAATAATGAGATATAGTAACAGTGGGGATAAATAAAATGACAAACCTGAATATGGAAACTTGACACTTATCTGAATCAATTTCAACACTTTACTTTTTTGAATATGAAAACTCATTACTGCTGTGTTTTCTTAATCAAGACTAATAATCCTGGTCTTTCCTCATTGCCTTTGTATAAAGCTAAAAGGAGAGACATTGGCTACTTTAACAGCCTTATGAACCAACAGTATGACTTTTTCAACCAAATCCGGCAACCAGAACTTTGTTATTTTCTTCAATAAAATTCAAGTAACCATCATTGAATATAAAGGTATTTTTGTTTATTTGTTTGTCTGTTTGTTTCTGCAAGTTTTGATTAGCTGGACCCTGACACACTTCCTGATAGCAGAGTTTCACTGTTTGGCTTCAAGCCCTACTTTTGTCAGGACAATTCTTTTTGCATAAAAAGCACTTCTAAAAGGGTTGGCCTTTAGTTTTGTCCCGTGAGAAATTTTTTATCATATAATCTCCCCAGGCAAAGGAAACAAAAGAAAAAAAATAAAGAAATGGAAATACATCAAACTAAAAAGGTTTTGAACAGCAACGGAAACCATAAATAAAATAAAAAGACACCTCACAGAATGGGAGAACATATTCACCAATGATATATTGGATAAGGGTTAAGATTCAAAATTTATAATGTACTTACAAATGCAACAACAACAACAACAACAAAAATGAGCCAAGGACCTGAAAAGACACATCTCCAAAGAGGACATAGAGATGGCCAATAGACATATGAAAAATGCTCAAGATTGATCATCGAATAAATGCAAATTAAAACCGCAATAAGATATCATCTCACACCTGTCAGAATGGCTTTCTTATCACCAGTAATCAACATAAAACAAGTGCTGGCAAGGATCTGAAGTGGGAATTCCACTGTCAGTGGGAATGCATATTGGTGCAGCCAATGTGTAAAGCAGTGTGGAGATATTTCAAAAGATTAAAAATGGACCTGCCTTTTAATTCATAAATTCTACTTCTTGGAATACATCTAGAGGAACCCAAAATATTAATTTGAAAGGATGTAAGAACCCCTATGTTCACTGCAGTGTTGTTTACAATCTCTAAGATATAGAAGCAGCCCAAGTATCTATCAATGGAGGAGTGGATAAAACAACAATGGAACATTTACACAATGGGACTCAGATGTAAAAAATTAAAAAAAAAAGAAAATGTTACCTTTTGCAGCAATAAGAATGAACCTGAAGGACATTATGCTAGGTGGAATAAGCCAGTCAGAGAAAGACAAATACCATATGATTTCACTGACATGTGGACTCTAATGAGCAAAACAGAGTCAGACTCTTAAACGGAGAACAGATGACAGCTAGTTGTGGGTGTAGAAGGGGGTGGAGAGATTGAACAAAAGGGAAAAAGGACTCATGAACATGGACAACAGAGTAGTAATTGCTGGGGGAAGGGATGTATAAAGGGACTAAATAGTAATGGAAAAATATAATAAAGATTAAATTTTAAAAAATAAAATGAAAGGATTAGCCTTCAGGGCTGTTTGTCCTGCTAACTTTACTCTCATCATGGCTCTGGGCCCCACCATCCCTATTCACCCTTTCTCACCTGACTGGGAAACTTTTTTGTTTGTTTCCTGGGATGAAAAAAGTCTTCAAAAGGAAACGTTTGTCTGACATGAAAGAGAGGAAATGAAAAACAGCAGAAGCACTAAAAGGCTTCTCGTCAAAATAGATGAGTTCCAAAAATGTTTTGGGTAATGGAAAAAACAACTTGATAGGTGTATTGCACCAAATGGAAAGTATTGGAAGGTGACGGAAGTTTAAACATGTAAGAAGAAAAACAAAATTTTTTAAATAAAAAATTCAAGGTTTTATTGGGTCCTGCCTCATGGATGTTTAAACATAATTGACTACCATTTTTTAATTGTATTTTATTGTTGTTATATTACATCCATCCCCTTTTTGTTCCCCTCTGTCCCCCTCCCCACCCACCCATTCCCCCCAAAGTCAATCGCACCTGTTGTACATGTCCATAGTTCCTTTATACTAAGTTCTTATCTAAGTTGCTCCACTATCTTGCCTCTGCTTCCCCCTTCCCCCCAACCCCTTTCCCCCTGACCGCTGAAGGCCTACTCATTGTATTCATATATTTGGTTCTGTTTTGCTTGTTGTTAGTTTTGCTCATTATTGTCCCATAATGGGTGAGATCATATGATATTTGTCCTTCACTGAATGGCTTATTTCATAAGCATAATACTCTCCAGTTCCATCCATGTTGTTGCAAAGGGTACCAGTTCCTTCTTTCTGCTATATAGAATTCCATTGTATAAATGTACCAAAGTTTTTTGATCCAATCATCCACTGATGGGCACGTAGGCTGTTTCCAGCACTTTGCTATTGTTAATAGTGCCGCTATGAACATAGGTATACATAGATTCTTATGAATTGTAGTTTCAGGATTCTTTGGGTATAGTCCAAGTAGTGGAATTGCTGGATCAAAAGGCAGTTCCATTTTTAGGTTTTTAAGGAAACCTCATACTGTTTTTCACAGTGGCTGCACCAGCCTACATTCCCACCAACAGTGTATGAGGGTTTCCTTTGCCCTGCATCCTCGCCTACACTTGTTGTCTGTTGATTTGCTGATGATTGCCATTCTGACAGGTGTGAGGTGGTATCTTATTGAGGTTTCAATTTGCATCTCTCTGATGACTAGTGATGTTGAGCATTCTCTCATATGCCTCTGGGCCCTTTGTATATCTTCCTCACTGAGTTGTCTGTTCAGGTCCTTTGCCCATTTTTTAATTGGGTTGTCTGTCTACCTGGTGTTGAGTCTCATTAGTTCTTTATATATTTTGGAGATCAAACCCCTGTCTGAGGTATCATTGTCAATTATGTTTTCCCATACAGTTGGTTCCCTTTGAATTTTGCTGATATTTTCTTTAGCTGAACAGAAACTTTTCAATTTGATATAGTCCCAATTGTTGATTCTTTCTTTGATTTCCTTTGCCCTTGGTGAAGTATCAGTAAACATATTTTTGCATAGGATATCCAAAAGTTTACTGCCCATATTTTTCTCCAGGACCTTTATGGTGACACTGCTTATATTTAAATCCTTTATCCATCTTGAGTTTATTTTGGTGTATGTTGTAAGTTGGTGGTCTAGTTTGATCTTTTTGCATGTTGCTGTTCATTTATCCCAACACCATTTCTTGAAGAGACTGTTTTTACTTCATTTGATGTTCCTTCACCCTTTGTAAAATATTAGTTGACCATAGAGTCCTGGGTTAATTTCTGGGCTCTCTATTCTGTTCCATTTATCTATATGTCTATTCTTATGCCAGTACAATGCTGTTTTGACGACAGTAGCCTTGTAGTATTGTTTGAAGTCCGGTATTGTGATTCTTCCTACTTTATTCTTCTTTCTCAAGATTGTGGTGGCTATTTGTAGGCATTTTTGGATCCATATAAATTTTTGAAGCATTTTTTCTATTTCTGTGAAGTCTGTCATTGGTATTTTAATTAGGATTGCATTGAATCTGTAGATTGCTTTGGGTAGTATGAACATTTTAATGATGTTAATTATTCCCATCCATGAACATGGTATATGCTTCCATTTATTTCTGTCTTCTTTGATTTCTTTCTTCATTGTTCTGTAGTTTTCTGAGTACAGGTCTTTTACCTCCTTACTTAAGTTGATTCCTAGGTACTTTATTTTTCTTGTTGCTATGGTAAATGGGATTTGTTTCCTCACTTCTATTTCGGCTGTTTCTTTATTGGTATACAAAAATGCTTTTGATTTCTGGACATTGACTTTATACCCAGCTATTTTGCTAAATTTGCTTATTAGGTCGAGTAAGTTTTTGGTGGAGCCAATAAGGTTTCGTATGTACACTATCATATCATCTGCAAATAATGACAGTTTGACTTCCTCCTTTCCAATTTGGATACCTTTGATTCTTTTTTCTTCTCTGATGGCTATAGCTAGAACTTCCAAGACGACGTTGAATAGAAGTGGAGAAAGTGGACAGCCTTGTCTTGTTCCTGATCTTAGGGGGAAAGCTTTCAGTTTTTGTCCATTAAGTATGATGTTGGCTTCAGGTTTCTCATAAATGACCTTTATGATGTTGAGGTACGTTCCCTCTATTCCCATTTTGCTGAGGGTTTTTATCATAAATGGTTGCTGCACTTCGTCAAATGCTTTCTCAGCATCTATTGATATGATCATATGGTTTTTATCTTTCAATTTGTTGATGTGGTCTATTACATTTATTGATTTACAAATGTTGTACCACCCTTGCATCCCTGGGATGAAGCCCACTTGATCATGGTGTATGATCTTTGTAATATACTGCTGAATCTGATTGGCCAATATTTTGTTGAGAATTTTAGCATCTATGTTCATCAGAGATATTGGCCTGTAGCTTTCTTTCTTAGTTGTATCTTGCCCTGGGTTGGGAATTAGAATAATATTGGCCTCATAGAAAGAGTTTGGGAGTCCTCCCTCTTCCTGAAGTTTTGGGTATAGATTTGAGGAGGATAGGAGTTAGTTCTTCTTTAAATGTTTGGGAAAATTCACCCATGTAGCCATCTGGTCCAGGGCTTTTGTGCTTTGGGAGATTTTGGATTACTTCTTTAATTTCACTAGTTGTAATTAGCCTATTGAGGCTTTCTGCTTCTTCTGGGTTCAGTTTTGGTAGATTATACCTTTCCAGAAATGTGTCCATTTCATCCACGTTGCCATATTTATTATCATATAGTTGTTTGCAGTAATTTCTTACAATCTTTTGTATTTTTGAGGTATCAGTTGTGATTTCCCCTCTTTCAGTTCTGATTCTGTTTATTTGGGTCCTCTCTCTCTTTTTCTTGATGAGTCTGGATAAGGGCTTGTCAATTTCTTTTATTTTTTTCAAAGAACCAGCTCCTGGACCCGTTGATTCTTCGAATTGTAGTTTGAATCTCTGAGTTATTTAGTTCTCCTCTGATCTTGATGATTGCCTTCCTTCTACTTACTCTGGGCCGTGTTTGTTGTTGCTCCTCTAGTTCTTGCAGCTTTGTGGTTAGGTCGTTTTTATAAACTTCTTGTAACCCTTTTAGGAGGCCTGTATTGCTATAACTTTCCCCCTGAGAACTGCCTTTGCTGTATCCCGTAGGTTTTGGGCTGTTGTGTGTTCATTGTCATTTGTTTCCAGGAACTTTTTTATTTCATCCTTGATCTCATTGTTGACCCCTTCATTGCTTCAAAGCATGTTATTCAGTCTCCATGAGTTAGAAAACTTTTGGGTTTTTCCCTTGAATTTGGTTTCTAGTTTCAAGCCATTGTGATCTGAGAAGATACTTTGTATGATTTCAGTTTTCCTGTATTTGTGGAGGCTTGTCTTGTGACATACCATGTGGTCTATCTTGGAGAATGATCCATGTGCATTGGAAAAGAATGTGTATTTTGCTTCTTTGGGGTAAAATACTCTGTATACATCAGTTAGGTCCATTTCCTCTAGAGTGTTGTTCAATGCCACCACATCTCTGGGGCTTTTTTGTTTGTAAGATCTGTCCATTCTTGATAGTGGGGTATTAAAATCCCCTACTATGAGTGTGTTGCTGTCTATGTCTTTCTTAAAGTCTTCCAATATTTTCCTTATATATTTTGAGCTCCTATGTTGGGTGTGTGTATGTTTATCTGAGTTATTACTTTTTGATGAATTGTTCCCTTAAGTATTATAAAATGTCCATCTTTGTCCCTTTTTGTGGCCTTCATTGTAAAAATCTATTTTATCTGAAATCAGTATTGCTACTCCAGCTTTTTTTTCATGTCCATTTGCTTGATATATAGTTTTCCATCCCTTCACTCTCAATCTGTGTCAATCTTTTGTTCTGAGATGGGTCTCTTGAAGACAGCATATATGTGGGTCATGTTGTCTTATCCATTTGGCTACCCTATGTCTTTTGATTGGTGCATTTAATATATTTACATTTAAGATTATTATTGATTGATACTTATTCATTGCCATTTTCTCCCTTTTTGTCTGTATTCCTCTTTGGCTTTCTCTGTCTCTTCATTTTCTTTGTTTACTTATTTTTATAGCAAACCCATTAGCATTTCTTGCAATGCTGGTTTGGTAGAGATGTATTCTTTTAGTCTTTTTTTGTTTGGGAAGCTCCTTATTGCTCCTTCTATCTTGAATGAGAGCCTTGCTGGGTAGAGTATTTTTGGTTACAGGCCTTTGTTGACCATGACTTGAAATACTTTTTGCCATTCCCTTCTGGCTTGCATTGTTTCTGTTGAATAATCATTTGATAGCCTTATTGGAGCCCCTTTGTATGTTATTTGTCTTTTCTCTCTTGATGCTTTTAGGATTCTCTCTTTGTCTTTGAAATTAGCCATTTTAATAATAATGTGCCTTGGTGTTGGTCTGTTTGGGTTGATCCTCATTGGGACCCTCTATGCTTCCTGAACTGGATTCATATTTTCACTCATCATGTTAGGGAAATTTTCTACCATGACTTTTTTGAACAGGTTTTCCATTCCTTGTTTCTCTTCTCCTTCTGGTATCCCTATGATAAGGATGTTGTTATGTTTCATGTTGTTGCAGCTCTCTTAACCCCTCTCTGGGCTTATTCAGCCTTTTTTTATTGTCTTGTACTGTCTTGGAGTTGGGGACTGCATTGTCCTCCAACTCGGTGATCTGGTCCTCTGCTTCCTCTAGCCTACTGTTGATTCCATCTACTGTATTCTTCAATTCAGAAATTGTATTCTTCATTTTCTTCTGGCACTTCTTGATAGTTTCTATGTCTTTTGTCATGCTGCTGTAGTTCTCAATAAGTTCCTTGTGACTTCTGCGGAGTTCTTTGTAATTTCCCTGGAGTTCTTTGTAATTTCTCTGAAGATCTTTGTAGTTCTCCTGGAGTTGTTTACAGTTTTCTTTGATGTGGCTGAGCTCACTGAGCTTCTCTAACATCAGTCTTTTGAATTCCTTATCTGATATTCCAGGTGCCTCTGTTTCATTTTGTGTTCTTTCTGGGGATTCTTGCTTTCCTTTTGGTGCTGAACTGATTCTTTTTTTCCCTATTTTGGGTGTCTCTTCTTTCTTGCTTTTTGTTTATTTATTTATTTTTGTTCTTTCCTTGGGTTAAACTGCTTTGCTTCCTTGCGTTATTTGAGCACCCTTCTGTGATAGGAGATTTGTGGAGTTCAATGTTGCTGTCTCCCATATTTTCTCCACTTGCTCTTCGTGGTGTGTCCTTTATTTGGGCTGTCTGGTTGTATTCTGGGCCTGTGGGCTTTGAGCAGAAAAAACAAAAACAAAAAAAAGAAAGAAAAAAAAATACAAAAAACTAAAAACCGAATACCAAACCAAACAAAACCAAACAAAACAAAACAAAAAAATATTCAAAAGGAAAAAAGAAATAAAAACGATAATAATAATAAGAATAAAGGGTTTAGATGGCTGTTCACCCTCAATAATCCCTGACTAGTCCAGATGGAGCCTGGACCTGAGGGCTTTTAGCAGAGAAAAAAAGAAAAAAAGGGAGAAATTTACAAGACAAAGAGAAATCAATATTAATAAGGAAAGCGTTTATGTGTCTGTTCACCCTTTATGGTCTCTGTTTGGTCTAGGTGGAGCCAGGAGTAGTGGGTTTTATGAGGGAGAAAAGAAAGAAGAAAGAAAGAAAAAGAAAAGAAAGAGGGGAGAAAGTCACAAGACAAAGGGGAACCAATATTAATAAAGCAAGGGTTTCGGTGTCTATTCCCCCTTTATGATTTCTGATTGCTCAAGGTCGAGCCAGAACCTGTGGGCTTTACCAGAAAGAAAAGGAAGAAAAAAAAGAAGAAGAAGAAGAAGAAAGAAAGAAAGAAAAGGAAAGAAAAAAAAAGGAGGAAAAAAAAGAAAGAAGAAGGAAGTAAAGAATAAAGAAAGGGTTTAGGTGGCTGGGGAAGGGAGGAATACTTAGATTGTGGACTGGGAATGTGTTGTCGTCACAGAGTAGACTTTAATTCAAGAGTAGGGGGAGGGTCTTGGGTATATAGGTGGATTGAGGTATGGTGGGGATTAAGAATATGTGAGAAGTAACTTTTGCAAAGGATATGTTGGGGATTAATAGTTCATGTTGCTCTCGGTATAACTCAGGTGCTTGAGATTAGCAGCAATCCCTTTCCTGAGGCTGCCTCTTTTTCTTGGTCAGGACTTTACAGTCTATAGTCTATATTCTAGCTGGTCTTGGCACATGGCAGGGCCTCTGATTGTCACAGTCAGGGCTGATTCTGAGTGTCCGCCCCCAAGTAGGCTGGGCCTTCTGCAGCCTGGCTGGGTTTTAGGGCTGCCAGTATTCTGGAGCCCTCAGGGTGCCCCCTCCCACTCCTGGCGGAGGTTCCTGCCCAGGATGAGCACCTAGCACCCCTACAGGGCAGCCCGCAACTTCTCTGGTTCCTGTGATGACTGGCCCTGCCCCTGCAGTTCCGATGAGGGAGCCCCTGTCCATCAACACTGCCTGGGGTCCGCCTACACTGCCCCACCCCCCAGGGCGGGCACCACTCCTCCAAGCCAACCAGCTCTCCGAGGAGTTCTTTTCGGGGCCTATGTGATGAGCCCCTCCCAGGTGTGGCCAGTGCGGCCTTTGTCTCCAGCAATGGTGGGTTAGTTATCCCCGAGACTAGTTCCCAGCTGGCCATTTGGAGTTTCTGCAGAGCCTGGGGGCCTGTGTGGGTGCACAGGGCTGGGCCTCCCCCATCGCAGGGGCTTCAAGCTGCTGTTTACCTGGTGGCCCAGCAGCACTGTTTTTGGCTCTCTCGCCACCCTGGCTGGTTCACTTCCCTGCTCCCCAGATCCCGCTCCCTGCAGGACTCTTTTCCTCCTCCTCTAGCCCCGTGAGGAGCTTCCTCTCCCTGTTGCCAGATGGAGTCTCTCACACAGTCCCTCCCCTGCAAGAGTTCAATTCCACGTTCCCTACAGTGTTTGCCCTCGCTGCCTGCACTTCACTGTTGAGACTTCTAGTCACCAGGGAGCCCGGAGCTGGCCTCAGTGAAAGGCACCCCTCTGAACAGATCCGCCACTGCCTAGAGCCAACCTTGGGCCGCCAGCCAGTTGGTCGGGAATGCCTCACCTACTGTCCTGCTGGTCTCCTCTGCCTCTGGGCTGTGCTCCTCTGTGTCCAGATGCTGACCGCTCCAATTCTTAGGGTCCTGAAGACGTCTCATGCTCCCTATCTTGTCCTCTAGCTGCTCTGGTACTCGAGAACACCATCAGCACTACTCTCTGTCGCCATCTTTTCCTCTCTCCCAGATTAAGAATTCTGATAATCATTCATAGTTTTGTAGCCTTGGACATGTTACTTAATCTCTCTGGGATCTTCTTTTTCCAACCTTGCCGCTGCCCACCATCTGGTCCTCGGACCTTCCAGTGTGTTTCTGTCAGTCCCAGGAGCCTCAGAGGGAGGACAAAAGAGGTGTCCCAGAGGTTGGGACAGGTTCTCAGCAGGGTTAGTTGTAGGACTCTGGAGAAGAGCCGAGGCTGCTGTGGCCGCTCCCGCAGCTGAGCCAAATTCACTTTTTACTATGGGTTTGGCATGGTCTCTAGGACAACTTTCACAAAAATGAGTTCTGCAATACACCATTTCTGTGATATATTTCACAAAAGTAGCATTCCAGAGTAAAATAAGTATTAAAGAAGAAAAAAACTGCTTAATTTTGCTATAATATATCAAAAACACTATCATTTAACATGTAATAATTATGGAAGCTATTGACATATTTAAAATTTTTTATATTAACTCTTCAAAATCCAGTATGTACTTTAAATATCTGTAAGAATATGTATGGATGTAAATGTAATTTTGTATGTGTTTAGTAATATTGCAATTCATATTACTTCAAAGAGTAATTCTTTAAACAAATGAATTAATATAGACATTTCGAAATAATGAAAAGAAAACTTTGTATTAATACAATTTGAGAAGGTAACAGAAGGCAGTAATTAAATGGTGAATTTTTTGGATGTGAAAGGAAAAAAGAAAAAGTACACATTGGTGGTTAAAGAATAGACAGGGGGATGTTAAGAAGAACACAGGAAATAGAGAAGCCAACGAACTTATATTCATAACTCATGGACATGAACTAAGTAGGGCATTGCTGGAGGGAATGGGTTAATGGGTGGAGAGGGGCAAAGTGGGGGGACATTGAGACAACTGTAATAGCAAAATAAATAAAATATATGTTATAACCAATTTTGAGCTATCAATTTAAGGAGGCTCTTACTGGTAAAAGATGGAGTCATCAGAGCATCTGTGGAATTGATAAACTACAGTAAAGCAAAGCACAACAAATGTAGTTAAATCCATAAATTTATTGTGATATTAAAAAAGAACACTTCCCACAATCAATTGCTCATGATTAGAGAAGACTATAAGAAATGAACTCATTTTGAAAGCTTGTCTAAAAAAAAAAAAAAAGAGACAAGCATTTATTTTCTCATTCCTATAAAATAAGCACCTCAGGGAAATAAAATAATGGATTCGCAGGTCTTTATAACAATATCCAGTTTATACAGGTAAAAAGATAATTTAAATAAAATATAAATATTTTGCAAAACACTGATCCACTGCTGACATCACAAGAGAGGCAAAGTTGGTATTAGGCATCTCCTAAAGGAAGTGCATCCTGTGAGATGGCCCTTAATATGCTGGATTTTTATTAAAATTTGCATAACTACAGATTTATAATGAATACAGGAGAGAGATGAACATGTTAAATGGTGCCACTGGAAAGAAAGCAACACATTCAGACGATGAGAAACCCACACGACAAAAAATAAAACAAATTCCTGATTTTTTCATAACAAATTATGATGATAAAACAGTAAAAACTGTAAATTACAAAAAGAAATACCCAACATATATACAGAATTCATACAAGTCAACACCAAACAAAAATCTAATTAAAAATGGAAAATAGGATCTGATTAGACATTTCTTTGAAAAAGAGTTACAAATGGTCATCAGGTATATGAAAAGATGCTCAACCTTACTAGCTGTTGAGGAAATATATATCAAAACCACAATGAGAATACTACCTCACACATATTGGCATGGCTATTATCAACAAGGCAGGTGATTGAAGTATTAGGGAGGTGGTGGAGAAAAGGAACCCTTCTTTCACTGCTGGCATATGTGTAAACTGGCATAGCCACTATGGAAAATAAATAATTAAGAATAGGGTTACCAGAAGAGAAGATGGCGACAGAGTAGAGAGCAGTGCTGATGGTGTTCTCGAGTACAAAGCAGCTAAAGGACAAGATAGGGAGCGTGAGACGTCTTCAGGACCCTAGGAATTGGAGCGGACAGCATCTGAACACAGGGGAGCACAGCCCAGAGGCAGAGGAGACCAGCAGGACAGTAGGTGAGGCATTCCCGACCAACCAGCTGGCGGGCTGAGGTCGGCTCTGGGCAGTGGCAGCTTTGCCCAGAGGGGCGCGTTTGACTGAGGCAGCTCTGGGCTCCCTGGCAACTGGAAGTCTCAACAGTGAAGTGCAGGCAGCAAGGGCAAACACCATAGGGACCGCAGAATTGAACTCTTCCAGGGGAAGGACTGTGTGAGAGACTCAATCTGGCAACAGGGAGAGGAGGCTAGAGGCAGAGGAGAAGAGTCCTGTGGGAAGCCGGAGCAGAGGAGCAGGGAAGTGCACCTGCCAGGGCGTCAAGAGTGCTGAAAACAGTGCTGCTGGGCCAAGGGTAAACAGCAGCTAGAAGCCCCTGCAAGGGGGGAGGCCCAGCACTGCGCACCCACACAGGCCCCCAGGCTCCACAGAAACTCCAAAAAGGGAGCTGGCCAGCCAGGAACTAGTAGCCAGGACAACTGACCCACCATTGCTGGAGACAAAGGCCGCACCGCCCATGTCTGGGAGGGGCTCATCACATAGGCCCTGAAAAGGACTCCTGGGAGAGCTGGTTGGCTTGGAGGAGTGGTTCCCGCCCCAGAAGGGCGGAACAGTGTAGGCAGACCCCGGAAAGTGTTGACAGACAGGGGCGGCCTCCTCCCAGAACTGTGGGGGTGGGGCCAGTCTTCACAGGGACTAGCAATGTTGTGGGCTGCCCTGCAGGGGTGCTGGGTGCTCATCCTGGGCAGGAACCTCCACCACGAGTGGGAGGGGGCTCCCTGTGGGCTCCAGAATACCTGCAGCCCTTAAACCCAGCCAGGCTGCAGAAGGCCCAGCGTACCTGGGAGCGGACACTCAGAATCGGCCCTGAATGTGACAATCAGAGGCACTGCCACATGCCAAGACTGGCTAGAATATAGACTATAGACTGTAAAGTCCTGACCAGGAAAAAGAGGCAGCCTCAGGAAAGGGATTGCTGCTAATCTCAAGCACCTGAGTTATACCGAGAGCAATATGAACTATTAATCCCCAACATATCCTTTGCAAAAGTTACTTCTCACATATTCTTAATCCCCACCATACCTCAATCCACCTATATACCCAAGACCCTCCCCCTACTCTTGAATTAAAGTCTACTCACTCTGTGGCTATAAGGCATTCCAAGTTCTCAAGCTAAGTATTCCTCCCTTCCCCATCCCCAGCCACCTAAATCCTTTATTCTTTTCTTCCTTCTTCTTTTTTTTTTTTTTCTTTTCCTTTTCTTCCTGGCAAAGCCCACAGGTTCTGGCTCAACCTGGACCAATAAGAAATCACAAAGGGGGAACAGACACCTAAAATCTTTCTTTATTAATATTGATTTCTCTTTGTCTTGTGACTTTCCCCCACCTTTTTTTCTTTCTTTTCTTTCTTTTTCTTTCTTTCTTTCTTTCTTTCTTTCTTTCTTTCTTTCTTTCTTTCTTTCTTTCTTTTTCTTTCTTTTTCTTTCTTTCTTTCTTTCTTTCTTTCTTTCTTTCTTTCTTTCTTTCTTTCTTTCTTTCTTTCTTTCTTCTTTCTTTTTGCCCTGATAAAACCCACTGGTCCTGGCTCCACCTGGACCAAACAGAGGCCACAAAGGGTGAACAGACACCTAAACCTTTTCTTTATTAATATTAATTTCTCTTTCTCTTGTGACTTTTTCCCTTTTATACTTTCGTTTCTTTTCCTCTGCTAAAAGCTCTCAGGTCCAGGCTCCATCTGGACCAGTAACAGATTATTAAGGGTGAACAGGCAATTAAACTCTTTTTTCTTATTATTATTATCATTTTTATTTCTTTTTTCCCTTTGCATTTTTTTTTTGTTTGTTTGGTTTGCTTTGGTTTTTTGTTTTTGTTTTTTTTATTTATTTGTTTGTTTGTTTGTTTTTGTTTTTGCTTCAGCTAAAAGCCCACAGGCCCAGAATACAACCAGACAGCCCAAATAAAGGACACACCAAGAACAGCAAGTGGAGAAAATCTGGCAGATAGCAACATTGAACTCCACAAATCTCCTATCACAGAAGGGTGCTCAACTAAGGCAAGGAAGGAAAGCAGTTTAACCCAAGGAAAGAACAAAGACAAATAAATAAATAAAAAGCAAGAAAGAAGAGACACCCAAAATGGGGGGAAAAAAGATTCAGTCCATCACCAAAAGGAAAGGAAGAATCCCCAGAAAGAACACAACATGAAATAGGCACCTGGAATATCAGATAAGGAATTCAAAAGACTGATGATAGAGAAGCTCAGTGAGCTCAGCCACATCAAAGAAAACTGTAAACAACTCCAGGAGAACTACAAACAACTCCAGGGAAATTACAAAGAACTCCAGGGAAGTTACAAGAAACTTACTGAGAACTACAACAGCATGAAAAAGGACATGGAAACTATCAATAAGTGCCAGGAGGAAATGAAGTATACAATTTCTGAATCGAAGAATACAGTAGAAGGAATCAATAGTAGGCTAGAGGAAGCAGAGGACCAGATCAGCGAGTTGGAGGATAATGTACACAAATACTCCAAGACAGTACAAGAGAATAAAAAAAGGCTGAACAAGACTGAAGAGGGGTTAAGAGAGCTGCAGGACAACATGACATGTAACAACATCCGTATCATAGGGATACCAGAAGGAGAAGAGAAACAAGGAATGGAAAACCTGTTCAAAAAAGTCATGATAGAAAATGTCCCTAACATGATGAGTGAAAACATTAATCCAGTTCAGGAAGCACAGCGGGTCACAATGAGGATGAACCAAAACAGACCAACACCAAGGCACAGTATTATTAAAATGGCTAATTTCAAAGACAAAGAGAGAATCCTAAAAGCATCAAGAGAGAAAAGACAAATAACATACAAAGGGGCTCCAATAAGGCTATCAAATGATTATTCAACAGAAACAATCCAAGCCAGAAGGGAATGGCAAAAAGTATTTCAAGTCATGGTAAACAAAGGCCTGCAACCAAGAATACTCTACCCAGCAAGGCTCTCATTCAAGATAGAAGGAGCAATAAGGAGCTTCCCAGAGAAAAAAAGACTAAAAGAATACATCTCTACCAAACCAGCATTGCAAGCAATGCTAATGGGTCTGCTATAAAAATGAGTAAACAAAGAAAATGAAGAAATAGGGAAAGCCAAAGAGGAATCAGACACAAAGGAAACAAATGGCAATGAATAAGTATCAATCAATAATCACCTTAAATGTAAATGGATTAAATGTACCAATGAAAAGACATAGGATAGCTAAATGGATAAGACAACATGACCCACATATATGCTGTCTTCAAGAGACCCACCTCAGAACAAAAGATCAACACAGATTGAGAGTGAAAGGATGGAAAAATATATATCAAGCAAATGGACATGAAAAAAAAGCTGGAGTAGCAATACTGCTTTCAGATTAAATACATTTTACAATGAAGGACATAAAAAGGGACAAAGATGGACATTTCATAATAATTAAGGGAATAATCCATCAAGAAGAAATAACTCTGATAAACATATACGTACCCAACATTAGAGCTTCGAAATATATAAGGAAAATCTTGGAAGACTTTAAGAAAGACATAGACAGCAACACACTAATAGTAGGGGATTTTAATACACCACTATCAACAATGGACAGATCTTCCAAACAAAAATTTCCCAGAGATGTTGGGGCATTGAACAACACTCTCAAGGAAATGGACCTAACTGATGTATACAGAGTATTTTACCCCAAAGAAGCAAAATACACATTCTTTTCCAATGCACATGGATCATTCTCCAAGATAGACCACATGGTATGTCACAAGACAAGCCTCCACAAATACAGGAAAATTGAAATCATACAAAGTATCTTCTCAGATCACAATGGCTTGAAACTAGAAACCAAATTCAAGGGAAAAACCCAAAAATTCTCTAACTCATGGAGGCTGAATAACATGCTTTTAAGTAATGAAGGGGTCAACAATGAGATCAAAGATGAAGTCAAAAAGTTCCTGGAAACAAATGACAATGAACACACAACAGCCCAAAACCTATGGGATACAGCAAAGGCAGTTCTCAGGGGGAAATTTATAGCAATACAGGCCTTCCTAAAAAGGTTACAAGAAGTTTATAAAAACGACCTAACCACAAAGCTGCAAGAACTAGAGGAGCAACAACAAACAAAGCCCAGAGCAAGTAG
>PVIW01014608.1:0-22726 GCA_004026585.1 Noctilio leporinus
TTTCCCCCTGACCACTGAAGGCCTATTCACTGTATTCATATATTTGGTTCTGTTTTGTTTGTTGTTAGTTTTGTTGTATTCATGTTATTTTCATTACTCTCCTCCCTCCTTCCTCCTTGACAGTCACATACACTGCACTGTGCCCAAGGGGTTTGTATGCAAAGAAAGCAACGTGAATCACAGCACTAGGACACTGGGTAGCTCTACACACTGTCCTCTGTTATACCCTTGACCTGGAGAAAGGGGGAAAATTAAGTATTTTGGATAAATAGGAGGAAAAATGGAATTCTGCAACATCATTTTTCTTTTACTATCTGCTGTTTGAAAGGTATCATATGTCATATTTATGTGTGCAACTATTTAATCTTCATAATAACTTTAAGAGATAAATGTTGTTACCACTTTACAAAGAAAGGGTCATTTAATTTTCAAAAGGTTAAACAACAGTTTACACATCTAATTAGCAAAAGAAACAGAATCTATGTATGATTAATTCCAAACATCCTGTGGTTACTACCATACAAAGCTCACCAACACAAATTAAATTTGTATCAACTTTAATTTTCCCTGGAGCTATTGTATCATATTTTCCTTAAATATATTCTGGTAATTTTCTCCTGACAAATGCTTTGAAATTTGCACATTTTCTACGTAGTTTCTCCACTTCCATGAATAATCCCTCAGGAGATAAAACTAAACATTTTAGTCACCAATTATTTATAATGTATATAGCTTCATTTTTTTGCTCCTTTTAAACAAATAGAAGTATCAATGCTACTATTCTTTAATGATCACTAAAAAATGTTAGGCTTATTACAAAAGATAATATTTTATTTTACTAATTGAGTTGTCATTCCTGATTAAAACAACTCAAGTTATACTGGGTACTTGAAATATTGTCACATGTAAGGCCATTATCTAAAGTTCTTCCATATATTAATAAATACAAATGTTTTCAATAAATATCAGCTTAACCTTCTTAGTTAAAAAAATAATGATCGACTACTGCTACCAAGCAATTACAATTTCCCAAAATATGCCAATAACCTCTTTTCTCTGAATCACCTTTTTAATTGTGCTTTTAACATTCCCACTTACTTTAAAGTTCCTTTTGATTCCCCCTTTTGAAAGACTATGTAATACTTTCCCATATTTTTTTTTCTCTGTGCTATTGATATTTGTACTTTATCCATGTCAATTTAAAATCTACATCAGCTCTAAATTTACCTCATCAGCTTCTGTATGTTCAAATTAGAGAAAGGCATTATTCTGATCGGACAACCTAGGTACCCATATTATTTAAACTCTATTTGGTTTTCTTTTTAATCCTACAACATTTTCAGGTTTTTTTTGGTGAGTTTACAAGATACAAGAAACATTACACATAGCATAATGATGCCTCAGTCTCCTTCGAAGTAGGCAACTTGGGACCTCACACAGTTCTCTCAATCACCATCAGCTTCCCTGTCTTATTTTCCTCAATTTTGTTGATGGTCTGAAATCTCTTCCATTTCAAAGGTAACTTTAGTTTTAGGGGAAAAGCCAGAAGTCACAGGGCCCCAAATCTTGGCTGTAATGGGGCTGAGTTACCAGGTTGATTTGATGTTTTACTAAAAACTCTGCACAAGGCATGATGTTGTGTGGTGTTATGGTAAATCTGCCAACCACCAGTTTCCCATAGCTGCCTCCATTTTTGTCAATTTGCATCTCTCAACCAATGAAGAACACTGAGGTTGTGCTTCTTATTAATTGTTTAGCCTGGAGGGGTATACTCATGATAGATAACATCTTATCCAACTATTGTTTAACATATCTTATTCATTATTATGTTAGAAAATCTTACCTCAAAATACATATTGTCAAGAATGTTAGGTAGCATATTGTTTGTGGTTTGGCTAGATTTTCATACTTTTAGGGTTAATTTACTTTTAGAAGTTATGGAGAAAATTCTCACTAAAGACAACTTTGGGCAGTTCATCATATTCAAAGTTAAAAGCATGTTTCTATTGTTAGCTGCAATGAGGGTTTGGAGCTACTGGAAAATTGACTTAAAGTATATTTTCATTAACCTCAAATTTTAAAAGGTTTTATTTTCTTTAATTGAATGTTTGGGCACAACTTTGAATATGTCATCATTGCCATTTCCTTCTCAGATACATGAAGAAAACAATGAGTTAAAGGGTAGGAGTTAAATCCAGAGACAAACATGGGATGGACTTTTGATGTTAAATAATTCTTAAGTCTTAATTCTATTTTACAAGTTGTTAACTTTTAGCTGTGATTTCTAGTCTACTAAAGATACAGAACATATGTTGGTGAATACCAACTATAGGAAGCCCATATTAAAGTATTATATTTTCCCAACCATGTTATCAGTGTATGGAAGAAATATTTATAGTTTCATCTTCTAATTCAGACAGTCCTGAAAACACATGCCTCAGTAAGAACATTTAAGATTTGAAAAAATATTTTTGATACATTCGTTTATTTAAACATGAAAAGATAAGTGGCCATGATATTTTGACTAGTGATTTTCACTATTAAACATTGATTCCAAATCAAAGAAACATTTTCTCTGACAATTAGTTTTTGAATAATGCAGTTTTGGAGTTATTATTAAGATGAAAAGTCTTTTGTGCCTATGTTAAGATTTTTGCTGCACAGATAATGGTTCTGTCAAGCCTGATCAAAATTATTAGGATAAAGAGAAGATCCTTGTCACTATTGCACACAGTTTCAATGATTAATGGAATGAAAAGTAATTAAGCTTTCTTTTTTTCCCACATCAAAACACATTTGCCAAGAAGTGAACTATTCTCTTCAGATAGTGTTTGTTCCATTGTAAGCTAAAACATCAGATAGCCCAAGTCTTTAGAGTAATTGTTCCTGCAAGTTATAGCCATTGTTTTGAACAGGCTAGCATGTAATTTGGCAAAGGTATTTTTCCAGAACCTCAATTCCTCCCCAAAATATATTATGTGCTACCAACTTCACAGGTGGCTTGCAAGCTTTTTAGCAATTGTTTTAATGATACATTTCAAATTTGTAAAATGTATGTAAAAATCATTGCTTCATTACTTTTTTTTCTGAAACCAACAAAAATCATATAGAGCAACTGATAGTGTATTGAGGATCACATCTTTCAAAGCACTGCTTTAACATAAAGGAATGAATATGAAGTAGTAATATTTATAAAACATTGGAATCTTAGTGTGCTATGAATTTTATGTACTTTTCTGGAGAAATTCTAATATGCATAAAATACATATTCAATACCTCATATTTACATTTGATACATGCTATTTAATACATTTAAAATCAATATTTTTTTACTGAAATAATGAAACATGGACCCTTCTAACATAAACATTTCAGTATCACTTATTGGCAAGTATAAACTTTAACCAAAGTGATGCTATAAAGTATAAATGAAAAGGTACAATATCTAGCAAGCTTGCTAGTTTGCTAAGTTTGCTTAGATAAGCATATTGAGAGAACTACATCATTGATAGAAATAATTAAAAAACCTGTTTGGTAAAACATATAAAATAGTATTACTTTTTCCTTATATTAGAGAGCTAGTCTAAATCACTATTTACCAAAACTCTCAAGTATTAACAAGTGCTGAATACACATATTCTGACTTAGTGGCTATGTTGGTACCCAGGAATTGGTATTTTGAGTACCTCACTTGATTTTTGACAGGTAATATAACATTAAGAGCATGGGTTCTCCATAATGGCTTGATAATAACCTCTGTGAATTTAGATATAATAACTTACCTTATTTCAGATTTTCATTTGAAAAACTGTGATATTAATAGTGTGAATATTAAATAAGTTCATATATGAAAGTACATAAGAATGCTTTCTCTATAAGTGATAATTTCTACTACTTCTATTACTAAAACTAATTTTTATAACATACTGTATTTAGATAACATGTTTTATGAGAATTTAAGAAAGTATGAAATTAAAATTTCCATTCCTTTTCCCAAAAGTCATTCAGTTAGAATGCACAGAGTTTTTAGTGAAAAATTCTTCTATCCATCCATTCTGTCATTTACTGTGAGAATGTCAGGGACATAATATTGTTCATAAAGATAATCCATGCAGTAATGGAGTTCATACTAGAATATATATAGTACCTAATTAGTAAAACTTTTTATTGCTTTCCATATGTTAGTTTTAAAAAGTCCTTTTTCTCCCCACCCTGGCTGGTGGCTCAGTGGATAAGGCACCGCCCTGCGAACCCAAAGGTCGCTGGTTCAATTCCCCAGCCAGGGCACATAACCAGGTTGCAGGTCAGGTCTCCAGCCAGGTCCATAGCTGAGGCAGGTGAAAGGCAACTATACGCTGATGTCTCTCTCCCTCTCTGCCTCTTTCCCTTCCTTTCTCTCTAAAAATAATAAACAAAATCTTAATAAAAAAAAAAGAATAGTGTGATTTGTACAGCAGTTATACTATATTAACAGACTTTCAGAATTTTACTTCTGAGATGTATCTCTCAGCATAATGATGTAATAAAGTGGACTACATTCCCAATATATGTGTGAACAATCTTTGATAAAGATGATTCTGACAGCATGTAGAATCAGTTAGAAGCTGTAATTATAAGAACAGCATTCTTCTTGATTATGTATGTACATTCTTTATGCGCAAACTTAATGTGGTGAAAACATATATGATGTATCAAAACTGTTACAAGATAAATGAACTTAAGATTCCAAGAACAGCGATTCTCAGCGAAGCCTATGAAAGAACCAAGAGGTGTTTAAGGAGGGCAGATATTAAAATTTAACTGTCTGAGGGAAGAGTATGAAAACTAGATAGGAGACAAAAATCTAAATCATCCCCAAACTTGTAGGTATATGGTAACTAGAGTTTGTCCTTATTGATGGTCCATAAAAAATGGCTTAATTTTGACCAAACTGAATTTTAGTTGACTTTCATAAGCCTGGTGATATGCTGGCATATTATATCATGTATAGGACTGGTAGAGAATATTAATACTATGGCTTTTAAACACCCCCAAAATTTAAAAAAAAACAATTTGATAAACATTCAGTTCAGAAATCTGCACGTTGTTTTATTACTGTTTAATATAAGCAAAGTGTACGGAATCAACAAACTACACATTCATGTAGAAAAACATTAGCATCTATGTAGCATTTAAAAATATATAGCCACTACATAGGCTTTCTCCTCGCAAGACTGAACAATGTTATAATTTTTTGATACTTAAGAAGAGTGGGGGAGCCATGACAATATTTGCAGGCCAGTTTTTTTATCAGGTTTTTCTCTTCACAATCATTACTTCTATCCTGTAATGAAGATTCAAAAAGGTGGAAAGAAACGTAGGGCTATTTCAGGCTTTCAGTCATTATTTTCAAGAGACTTCATTATCGTATTGTTAAGGTACATGGTGCATGGCCAATGGCCTGATTGCTAAAACTGTTAAGTCAAATAAAACACTTAACTGTGTTCCAGAGTCCACTGGATTTCACCGGGTTAACTTATACTAACTAAACTCCCGCAATTTTAAATATATACCAGCAATAAATTAATGTATGAATTTATAGTGAGCAATATATCACACAACTAACATACTTACTTGCTGTGGCCAAAAATTCAATTTGGCAAAGCAAATCAGTCAGCAGTTTTTATCAGAAGCATGCAAATGACGGTAAGGAAAGTGATTTTGCGTGATTCAAATATTAGATGGCATCAGGCTCTGATTGCTGCATTTATAGGTTTTCATGGTAGAAAGGCGACTGTCTTAAGCCCCAAACAGCTGAGATTTATATCAGAAATCTCTTTTCCCCTCACAGTGCTAAAGAAAAGCTGCCAACCTTGCTTCCCTGTTACTCAAAGTGATTATTTCATTTCATTTTCAATTGTATGTTTCCATTACCATTTATCCTCCCTAAACCCTCTGCTGTCCCCACCCACTCGCTCCTCACCATAATCACCACGCTGTGTCCTTGTCCATGAGTTTTTTCTTGATACCTCCACCTCCAATCCCACCCCCTGACCTGTCCACCTCTGCCCTCTGTCTGTCTCTATTTTGTTCAGTGTGTTCATTAGATTTCACATATGACTTATTTCATAGCATAATGCTTTCCAGGTCCATCCATGCTGCTGCAGAGAGTAAAATACTCTTCTTTGTTACGGCTGAGTGGTATTCCATTGTATAAAAGTCCCATAGCTGCTTAATCCACTCATCTGATAGACACTTGGGCTGCTTCCATATCTTGTCTATTTTATATATATATATTAAAAAAACAATTATATATATATATAAAACAATGTAATGAACATGTGGGTGCATGTTTTCTTTCATATTAGTGTTTTAGATTTCTTTGGATTAGTCTCAGAATTAGAATTGTTGGGTCCTAAATCAGTTCCATTTTTAATTTTTTGAGGTGTCTCCAACCTGCTTCCCCAGTGGCTGCACCATCTGCATTCCCATCAGCAGTGCACCAGGGTTCCCTTTTCTCCACATCCTCACCGGCACTTGTTTGTTGATTTGTTAATAATGGCCATTCTGACAGGTATGAGACCATATCTCATTGTGGTTTTAATTTGCATGTTTCAGACAAATAGTAACACTAAGCATCTTTTCATAGCCATCTGTATGTCCTCTTTGGAGAAATGACTATTCAGGTCCTTTGCTAAATTCTTAAGTAGATTGTTTCTAGGGGGTTGAGCTCTGACTCCTTTCTTCCTCTTCTCCTCCTTGTCCTTCTTCTACTTATTTTTTAAGATATGTTAAAAACATCAATTTAATTATTGTCAAGTCTCACACTGTCTTGGAGGTCGATCTCTATTTCTGTTATTCATAGAAAAACATTATTTATAATCTTGTTTTTCATTTCTTATTACTATTAATATTACCAATTTATTTTTGTCATAACTTAGTTCAACTTTTGTAGGGTGGATAAAATAATATTAACTTTGGTTTCATATAACAGGAAGACTAAAAATAATAGTGGTATAAACATCATTGAATTGCCTGGAAATAAGTAGTGCAAAGTAGGCACGGAGGCTCTGTAGGACATCAGGGACCATTATGTTTATTTAATATCCTTTACATGAATGGTTTTTTTTTGTTTGTTTGTTTTTTTAAGATTTTTATTATTTTCAGAGATTAGTGCAGGGAAGGAGGAAGGGAGAGAAGCATCAATGTATGGTTGCCTTTTACCTGCCTCTAGCTAAGGACCTGGCTGGAGACCTGGCTTGCAACCTGATTATGTGCCCTGACTGGGGAATTGAACCAGCAACCTTTGGGTTCGCAGGCCAGCTCCAATCCACTGGGCCACACCAGCCAGGGCTACATGAATGGTTTTCATCATCAGTGTTACCCCATGGTCTAAAATGACTATCAGAGAACTGCTCAAAGCGGTATTTTGAAAACTACATAATGTTCTACCATTATTAAAGCATTCTTTGCATAGGAAAAGTGGTTTGGTTTTACCTACCAAAACTTGGTCTTGTCAGGGTATGAAGCACTAACTTGCCAGGGTCGAATGAAGCCACCAGGAAACATGAAGCTGAGTCCCTTCTCTTCCACTTCTATTCCATTTTCTATTCTATTTTGAAAAATAATTCTTGTGGCACAGCCACAGAGGTATGAACTTACAGGTTCTATTATATGACTGGTGCAGCCTCAATACCCTTCCATTTCTTCTTATTTACAATGGATACAATCTATCTGTTTAATGAGGCACAATGAGATAGAAAACAAAGCTATTTTGAAAAGTATACAGTGCAAAACAAACCAAGTGAATAAAATTTTAAGCCAGGTGTTAAAATGTAATTTTATTTTTCCATAATCTCATCTTTTTCAGAGCCTATTCCATCTCAAGTAAAAAGATGCAATCTTTGTGTATTCAGCAGGCACTTAGTTTCACTACTGAAATGAATCACTTCAGAATTCACCTCTGTTTTTGCCCCAGTTCTGACTAAGTGTGACGCTCTTACATTTTTACGGATTTGTCCATGTTTATCACTTTTTCCATTCTGCTTTTTCAGGCCGGTAACCTTTATGTTCCATTGCTGCCCGCTTTGGAATGACCACTGCTAAAAGACACCTCCAAAATTATTCCAATGTCTCATCCCTTGCCATCGTTTCTATTTTTTTTTTTCTTTTTCAAAACCTATTAGCTCTGCAATTTATGGAGGTTAGACAAATTGGAAAACCTCATTCTAACTGGTTATCTTTAAGTTATTTGGATCAGGATGTTGAATTGTATTTGTATGTCAAAAATGACGTATCTTTCAAAGCTATTATCTGTACCTTTAACATCCAAAGGGTTGTTGAACTTTAAACCTGAGTATGGTCTCCTGAGAAAATGGGGGCCAAAATTTAATATGAGTGCTTTATGAGTCTGAAGAGGGGTCATTAGTGGTAACCAGGTAAGGAAAGTGATAGCTGTAACTTAGATAAGCCTTACATGTGAACCTCAAGTAAATAATATTCTACCATAAGATATACTACTATAGAAGCTGCAGTAGTAGTACAGTAATGGGCAACTCATTACATTCTTTAAGTTCTCACCTTTCCATAACTCACAAACAATGGTCAACCCCATTTAGAGGGAGATAAGACATCAGAAATTATGTCTCTGTGTGCTAACAACTTATGTAATGTTCAGTATAGACTAACAGAAACACTCTGTTGTTAAGAAAATGCAGAATGTTCATGAAATTGGCATAAATACAAATAGGATAGGCATGGTGTGTTAACCATACATTTTAGGGAAAAATGAAATTCTAAAAGCCTTTAAGGTTAACTTACATTTTTCATCCTTTAATTCAAGTGTAAATGATCCAAATAGACCTTAGTTCAATAATGGCCCTGTTATTTGTCACCACAAACATAGCTGACATTGTCCAGTTAGTCCAAATGTTAAGGCAGAAAAAGAGTAATGTATAAAATTAATGGAATTGTTTTCATCTTTAAAACTTCTACCCAGTGGAATCAATTTTCTCATGCCATGTTATGTTCTATGATATATGGGCAGCTCAAGAAAAGCAAGTCAGGCTCAAATATTTTTGCTCCCTATTCATCTCAAACAATGAAGTTTTTGGGTTTTCTTTTTGTTTTCTATCAAGGCAGTATTCCAATTTTCCTAAATATATTTAATTAAGAAGAAAACATGAGCAGGCTATCTTTTCCCATTTTCTATTCTATTTTGAAAAATAATTCTTATGGCACAGCCACAGAGGTAGGAACTAATGCTGCTGCTGTAATAACTTCTTATTAATGTGACGTAAGGTTGTCCGGCCAGTGATGCTTTCCTATTCCTCTCTTTACACACATTAATAAACACATTAACATACACATCAATGTTTACAGATACCATCTCACAAAATGTGTTAGTCATAATTAAACATATTTCTTATAAGTGACATGGAAGTTATTTTTTTACTTTTATTTTTTAATTTAATTTTGTTTGTTTTTTAAACTACATCCATCACCTTTTTTCTTCCCTCAGTCCCCTTCCCCACACACCCACTTCCCTCCAAAGTCAATCCCACTTGTTGTCCATGTCCATGGTTCTTCCATGCTAGTTCCTTGACTAAACTGCTCCCTTTCTTTGCCTCCTCCTCCTCCTCCCCCTTCCCCCTGCCCACTGAAGATCTATTCATTGTATTCGTGTATCTGGTTCTGTTTCGCTTATTTGTTTGTTTTGTTCATTACTGTCCTGAAATGGGTAAGGGAAGTTATTTTTTTTAACTTTATTATATTTATAAATATTAGGTAGGGATTATAGATTTTCTACAACCTGCGTGAATTGATGTGTAACATGGTATACAGGTACATAGGCACTTAAAAGTTGTTTCAAATAAATCCAAGACTCATGATCAATTTACTGGTCTAAGAACAATATTCTGAAGATGAGACAATATAGATCTAGAGAGGTTCAGGTAAATTCAAGGCCAACCTAAAGTCAGAGACCTGTCCTTCAAATTAACAGTCTGTTTTTTCCCCTAATACTCTCAACTTATATTTGTTACTTGATGTACTACCTCATACGAAGTTCAATGACTTTTGAGCAACTGTCTTCTCTACATCTTGGGCACAGAGCTGCAGGGCTTTAGGTGTGTGGCTGAGACTGTCAGCCCTGGACAATGGCACGTGAGTAGAAGTAATGACGACACTTTTGGGCCTGTCCCCTGACAACCTCCATATGGAGGCCACATGCAAACAAATGTTAGGTAATATAGACATACTAAGGTAACTCAATTATACTTTAAAATCATGTTGAAAGTTTCCTCAGAAATACTACTTGTGAAAAGAAATGCTTTTTTTAAAAAAAAAAAAAAACAACCAACATGTCTAGGCATTTTAATTAAGATACCTGCATGTTGTATATGAAGAAATCCAATCCAAAAGTCCCTTAGAAACTCAAGAAAAGAGATTTCTATACTTTACTTTTTTTTTTTTTTTTTTGGCTGTTTGGACTTTTTTTTTTTTTGGACAGGTTATAATGACTTCTTTATTTCAAACTGAGTATTTTTTGCTGTGTTTCTCTACATTTTAAAATAAGTTGTTTTCACTTACTGGCATTAGGTACGTTTAAATCAATTAGCGCTATATAAAAATTCCGTAACACATTATTCAATGTAACACAATTTATTAATGATTTAAGCAAATAATGGTTGTACATAGGGCATTAATTAGTGGATTTTTGATGAGCCTTGCGAAACTATATGCGCGCTACTCTTGTCCCTCATGAGTTCCTCAAAGATATGAGAGCGCAGCTGTCCTGGAATGGGGAACCGCTGAATCAGCAGCACCTGCAAACAGCAGCCTAAACGAAAGCCTGGCTGGGACAGCTATGGGGTCTGGACATTTCTTCCTAAGGTCTTGAGGGAAGAAGTGGGTATGTGTTTGTCTGAACTGATAGACAGTAGTAAGAAGCCCAGGAACTGAAGACGCTGATACTGATGATGATGGCCACTATAGTATGAAGAGATCAAAGTTCCACTTTTCATCTTTCCTGTTCTTTTTTGCATTTATCTATGCATGCATGCTTCACCTAAGTTTTCCAACCAACATGTTTATATAGCCATTTTTTCTTTAGTCTAGGAGCCTTTAAAAGTTTTATGTGTTTACTTCTTAGAGAGAGCAAAGGGAGGGAGAGCGAAAGGGAGCAACATGGATGTGAGAGAGAAACATGGATTGATTGCCTGTCACAGGGCAGGAATAAACTCTCAATCCAGTCACACTCTCTGCCTAAAGGGGAATCAAGCCCGTGGCCTTTCAGTTCAGAGGAGGATGCTCAACCAACTGAGCCACGCCAGCCAGGGCAGTGCAGGGGCTTTGATCAATGTACAAGAACATGACCAATAATGCCATAGAAAATAAACTTCACTGGAAAAGGAAAATGCTTCTTAAACATGTAAGAATTACTCTAAAACCTGAAATATAATAAACTTATAATATTTTACCTATAACCTATATACATTTTACAAATCTTATAATAATATTAGTATGGTCAGGTTATATAATAATATGTAATATTTAATATGGAAATAAATTTGTCTATGAAAATGCCATGGCATTGAGCATTAGTTTTCAATTGTGCAGTAAAATATTCTTTAAAATGGTGGCCAACTTATAGAGAAAATGAGTCTAATTCTCCACTCCCTCTTCATTCACAATTCTTGTGATATATTTTTGAAACACTTCACATTAAAGGTAGACTTATTTCCCTACCCCTTTGAACCTGTTACTAGCATTGATGGAGACAATGTGGCAGAGGTGACAGTGTGCCAGTCCTGAGCATTCGCCTGGAGGAAATTGCATGCTTCAACTCTCTCTCTTGTGCTGTAAGAAAGAGCCTAAAATAACTTTCGAAGGATGGCAGATGATTAGGAACAAAATCAAGCAAACCTCCTTCTCCAAGGTGAACCTCCATCATGAGAGGAGAGATCAGCCAGGATCAGTAAGTGCTACAAACTGAATATTTATAAATCCCTCCAGTTATACGTTAAAGCCCTACCCTCCTAATGCCTAATATGATGGCATTAGGAGGCGAGGACTTTGGGAAGCAATTAAGTCTTGAGGGTGAAGCCCCTCATAAATGAGATTAGTGTTCTTAAAAAAAAAAAAAAGAGCTCCAGAGACCTCCCCTGCCGCCCCTTCTGTCACACCAGCTTATAGCAAAAAAGAGGGACAGCTCTGGACACAAATCTGCTAGTGTCTGATCTAGAATTTCCCACCATCCATAAGTGTGAGGAATAAATTTTGCTGTTATGGTATTTTTGTTACAGTGGCTTCCATGGATTACGACAGTAAGTCACCAATCTATCTTACAGCTGTCCAGAGACCTGTTGTTGAATGTAGCTGTGTGAGGCCAACATGTTTTGGCGGCATTAGTTTACCATATTATAACTGCAATATATGACATTATCACTTGCTCTAATTATATTGCATCTCTGAGGAGTTTTTAAGGCTTATTGTATACACTTCCGCCCTAGACCTGCAATCATCATGATGCTGGATATAAAAACTCCTCAGAATCACCCAGTTTATTCAACAAATAAGTTGTACAAAAAAAGGAAAGTGATTGTGAGAGAAAACCTACAACTTTGCAGAGTTAAGACACATTTCATAGACATGTGGTATGTGCCCATGTTTGAGTCCTAATTTTAACACATGAATTATAAATAAAAGCATTCATGTCTTAGAGAACTTAAATATTGAGAAATATTGATAACAGTTATATTAATAGTATAATAATGGTGTAATTGATTACATTTTTAAAAATAAAGAATCCTATCTGTGGGATATATAGTAAAATATTTTAAGAAGATATATATTTGGAGTTTGCCTCAAAATAATCTAGTGTGACAGTAGAAGAGTAGTGGGCTGTATTAGAGATCAATGCTTCTGAGACTTGACCATGTATAAGAATGATTTAGGAATCTTGTTAAAATGCATATTAGAATTTAGTACTTCTATAGTGGAGCCTGAATATCTACATGCCTAACAAGCTCCTAGATGATACTTATACATTAAGTGTAAGGATATGAATGAAATGAGTGGCGATGACTTAATAATTTCATACCTGGGGTAATGGGTACATGAAGGTCCTTAGAAATACTCTTCCTACTTCTATCTATTGGTTAAAATAATATTTCTAATTCAGTTGAGCAGATAATATCCTATTGCTACAGGAACAGTGAGATCCTAAATTGTATTTTTCTCACTGACTTTAGATATAATAGCTATTTTCAGAAAACGAATCATTGGGAATAGAGGTCAAGAGGCTTTGTTGAGGAGGTATTATTTCTACCTTGGTTTTTTAAAAATATTTTTTAAAGTTTTTTCTTTTCTAAGACTTTACCTATTATTTTTAGAGAGAAGGGAAGGAAGAGAGGCAGAGAGAGAAATCATTGTATGGTTGCCTTTCACCTGCCTCCAGCTACAGACCTGGATGGACACCTGGCTTGTAACTTGGTTATGTGCCCTGGCTGGGAATCAAACTAGCGACCTTTGGGTTCGCAGGCCAGTGCCTTATCCACTGTGCCACCAACCAGGTCTTTCCACCTTGGTTTTGACAAATGAGTCATACCAGAAGTGTGGGATGAAGGAGTAAAAGTATTGACTGAACATTTCAGGAGACAGAAACTGCCTAATAAGTGCATAAGAAAGCAAGAATTATTATGATGTAATTGCATTAAAGAAAGACTAGCCTGAATGCTAATTGAAAGCTGTTTATGAATATGCAAGGTTGCCATGGAATTTAGGAATTAATTCAAGATATGTATTGTTGCTTTCTTTGCAAGAATAGTAATCAACTGAGAACAAAATTAACCAAGAACAATTTAATTGACCACAAGGTGGCGCCAAAGCCTTTTTGACCATTTCACAGCTTGATTTCAGCACTTGCCCCCGCCCCATGAAATATAGAGTAAAATTGAGTATAAAATAGAAGCTTAAGTGTTTTAAGCAAGCAGTTAAAATAATTAAAATTTGAACCTAGCAGCTACCAAGAATGATTTAATTGATTTAAGCACGAGGGGAACTCATGCATCTTAATTAAATCCACTTATTAGTTCACATTAAGTGTTGAGAAAAGTACACATTCATACTTGATAAGTTTATTCTTCCTTAAATATCTTGGGCAAAATGCAGATAAAGCTTTATTGGCAGCACTAATAATACCACTAAAGTGAATTCTGCATTCTTATTCATTATATACATTATTGCGAATATATTTTTTTAAGGTTTTAAATTTATTTTTAGAGAGAGGGGAAGGGAGAGGGATATCAATGTATGGTTGCCTTTCACCTGACTCCAGCTACAGACCTGGCTGGACACCTGGCTCGCAACCTGGTTATGTGCCCTGGCTGGGAATCAAACCAGGTTTGACTGGGTTTGCAGGCTGGCGCCTTATCCACTGAGCCACCAGCCAGGGCCTTGTGAATGGTTTTTGAATGCCTTCACAAAACCAATGAATCCAATTAAAAAAAAAAAAAAAAAAAACTAGTGAATTTTTCCCTAACATTTTCATAAAAGAATAAACTTGATAGTATTATAAAAGAAGTTTTAAAATACTAGAATTATTTTGAAACATATATTTAAATATTAGATTAGATGCTGTTTTGACCAATGTTCACTTTCCCCCTTTTCTTACATGCTTTGGTTTTCCACACCAAGTTCTCCAAGGAACCAGACACCCAGAAGTTGGTGATAGTATTAAAACAATGTTATTAGTGAGCTATATATGTAACTTGTCTAAAAGTTCGAGCACCAACAAATAAACTTTAAAAGTATTTACTGTGTATTTACTATGTACTATACAATCCATGATTTGAGTAATATTCAATGAAATAATAATATATAACTTTCTGTTATGTGTTTATATGAGAGAGGCAAGATATCCTCCTCTCACATTGCCTGGAAACCACATTTTTGTCATCTGCCATTTTCCGATGATCAAGAGGGTGACTTTTGTTCTGAAGCAGCTTTGCACGTGTGGAATTCTCAGTCAAGGTTCAGGGTCAATGGACACTTGCTGGAGAATGGGGTAGGGTGCAGTTGGGTGGTGCTTCATTAAAGCATTGTTCAGAAGACATTGTTTTCTTAAATTTATTTATATTTTCCTTCTTAAGGCAATGAATGTAATTTTGCTTTTGAAGATTTTCATTATGTTTACAGGTGAAGAGAACTAAAGTGTTGCCATCTGAAGCTGCCTTTCGGGGATATTGATTCTAGGATATTTGTTAAGAAAGGACTCCGAGGGAACTATTGACCCTGCCTTCTATTCATCTGAAAGATTCAGACAGAGAAGCCTGTTTTAGGAAGGAAGCCTTGACTTTTAACCACCTGCAGAATCTTCTCTCTAGCTTTCATTAAGCCTGTTAGCTAGATACCTTGTGTCCTATTCTTTCTCAGTCAACTACTGTATGCCTTCAGCTCTTCCTCAACCACCTGTAAATATCTCATTCTCACTTCTAAAATCTAAGATCTCATCCCTGCCCAGTTCTCCTTTGTCCCAAAATGTCTTGTATACCCAGAGTTACCTCATTTCTTTAGAAATGTCATGCTTATGTGAATTCCCAAGCACATATTAAAACTTTGATTTTTTCCCCTATAAACCTATCTCTGTTAATTTGATGATTAGCTAAGCCAGAAGACCTGAGGAGGTGGGAAGAAAAGGATATTTTTAGCCCTCACACAAGCATTAGAAAATTATTTTTCTTTATTAAGTTACATATAACTCTAACTAATTTATGCTATGAGTCTTTCATCCTCATGATCACTCACTAAAAGTAAACTAGTTAAAAGTACAAACCAGGGTCCAAGTTTTCCTCTCTATCTGAGAGTACAATGAAATAGAACCTGATATACAACAGTTTAATCTACTCAATTCATTGTGTATGGGTGTGTCGCTTGGAAGTTGTGGTGTAGGTGGGCTGAAGGGACCTGACTGAAGTCATTGTTAGGTTCAGCGGAGTGAAAAGGAATGACAGAAGAATAGGCCATGAGTTTAAAAGGTTTATTTTGCCAGCTGCAACAGGCAGGCTGAGACCAAGGATGGCATTAGCCTCAAACAATAACAAACAGGGCTTTTTAAAGGGGAGCAGGGAGTTGGTGGGCTAGGGGGGGATGCTGATTAGGAGGAGTTGGCTAAATTCCCTGCAGATCCTTCTGATGGGGAAGGATGGAGGTGCAGGAGTTGATTTAGAGAACAGAGAAGTTGCTAAATACCCGTCTGCAGATAAAGATACCTTTGAAGGACTCACTGGCGCCAGCAGTTACTGCAGGGGCAGCAGATTTATTGGAGGCTAGCTAAAATTATACCAGACTTTCTGGAACCCAGGACTTATGCCTAAGAGTAATCACTTATTATTCAGGACCCTAGCTTAAAATTCTTATATAACAATAAAGATCTAAATGAAAGAGGAAAAAGTGAAATTTTCACCTAGTTTTTGCTTCTACCTGTAACTTAAAATCTGTAATATAGGCAGAGAAACTGAAAAATAAAAATTATTAAAAGCTGCTCACAGTCATCTTCTCACTACATAAATCATTGAATTATAAATTTTTTTTCTATTTAGCGACTGCATCTTCTGATTTTAGTTTTAAAAGAAACTTTATTCACATTGATAAATAGCTAACCTTCAATGTCTTTTATTCAAGCTTTCCTTCAAGTTCCTTTGGAAAATGTACACTAAGATAATTTTATGTGTATTTAACATTTCCATTTGCCAGAGTTAAAAGGAAAATGCATTGATTGATATGTGCATATCAAAATAATAAGGATTATGTGAATGATTTGAAATTAGTTCAGAGATTACATCTTAGAAATAAAATAGTATAACCTTTACTATCACTTAAATACTAAAAATAAAATTCAATTAATTTAAATTTTTATGATTACCTTTCTGATAAATATTTTACAATGGTTAAGTATTTAAAAATATAGACTATAGATAGGAGCTCTATTCAAAATACATTTTCATCTTCAAATACATTTTCATCTTCAAATAAATTTCCCAATGCTATAAAAATTGCTTGAAGTGTAAAAGTTTGTAAATGAAGTCTTTTTTAAGATTATTATTAAATTTATTTTTAGGAAAAGGGGAAGGGGAAAAGAAAGAGAGGGAGAGAAACACTGACATATGCATGTCTCTTGCACACCCCCTACTGAGGCCCTAGCCCCAAACCCGGGAATTCAACTGGTGTCTTTTCCACTGTGGAATGAAGCCCATTCCACTGAACCATACCAGTCAGGGCTAGAAACGCAGTCTTAAAGGAAGCATGATCCTAATGTAATAATGATTCTTAGTAAATGAATAAAATTGTTTTCCTTATATCATCAAATATTTATAAGGTAATGAATGAGTGAACAAATGCTACCACTCCCCGTTGAGCTAAAATAGGCTTTTAGTAACTTAAAATTAGTAGGCTTTATGGCTTTATATCTATATCATTACTTTCCTCACACTAATGTTTCTTACTGGATTTTATTTAAGCGAAACCCATGTTTTTCTATAATTTTTTCTGTAAACTAAGAAACCCACAAAACTAATTATCTATATTTTAAACCAGTAATACTAGTTATAAAGTAAAGTTCTATCGCTAGTTGTTCTATCCTTTTTTTAAAAAATATATGTTGTCCCACATTCTTTTCCCTTTGCTCCCCTCCACACAAGACCCCCATTCCCTCCTGCAGTCCCAACCCCCCCAGGTCATGTCCATGAGTGGTGCATATACAGTAAGTTCTCTGATTTCACATTTTCCTCTATTATTCTTAACTTCTCCCTGTCTAGGTCAAAGACACCAATTATGCCTCCTAATCCCTGCACCATTTCCCCATTTCTCCCCCTTCCCCCTCCCAGCTGACAACCCTCCCAATGATCCCCATACCTATGATTCTGGTCCTATTCTGGTCATTTGCTTAGTTTGTTTGGGTTTTTATTTTTATTTTTAGGTTTTATTGTTGACAGTC
Source organism: Noctilio leporinus (assembly GCA_004026585.1). Lineage (NCBI taxonomy): Eukaryota > Metazoa > Chordata > Mammalia > Chiroptera > Noctilionidae > Noctilio > Noctilio leporinus. The sequence continues at coordinate 17,975 of PVIW01014608.1, forward strand.
ATGAGTTTATTGTATTTTAATGTTTATAATTTTGATCCTCTTTTTCTTAAATAAGTCCCTTTAACATTTCATATAATGGCTTGGTGATGATTAACTCCTTTAGCTTTACCTTGTCTGGGAAGCACTTTATGTGTCCTTCGATTCTAAATGCTAGCGTTGCTGAATAGAGTAATCTTGGTTGTAGGTCCTTGCTTCTCATCACTCTGAATATTTCTTACCAGTCTCTTCTTGCCTGCAGAGTTTCTTTTAAGAAATCAGCTAAAAGTCTTACAGGAATCTCTTTTTAAGTAAATCTCTTCTTTTCTCTTTCTCCTTTTAATATTCTCTCTTTATCTTTAACCTATGTCATTTTAAGTTTGATGTGTCTTGTATAGCCCAATTATAATCTAGCTTGTTTGGGACTGTCTGTGCTTCCGGGACTTGTATGTCAACTTCCCTAACCAAATTAGGAAAGTTTTCCTTTATTATTTTTTTTCATACACATTTTCAATTTCTTGCTCTTCCTTTTCTCCTTCTGGCACCTCTATGATTAAGATGTTGGCATGTTCAAAGTCGTCCCAGAGGATCCTAAGCCTCTAATTGTTTTCAATTCTTGTTTCCTCATTCTGTACTGGTTGACTGTTCATTTACTCCTTATGTCCCAAATCATTGATTTGAACCCTGTTTTACTTCCCTTAACCACTGGTTTCATGTGTATTTTCCTTCATTTCACTTTGTCCAGACTTCATTTCTTCCTTTCTGCACTTGCCATACTCAAGCATATCTGTCAAGTTTGTGGACATCTTTATTGCCAGCATTTTAAACTGAGCATCTGTCAGGCTGGCTAGCTGTTCATCTGTCAGGCTGGCTATTTCTTTGTTGCTTAGTTCTCTCACTAGGACCTTGACCTATTCCCGTTTTTGAGCCACAGTTCTCTGTCTCCTCAACTCAAAAAGCTCCTATGTTTTCCTGTGTTTTACATAAAGCTGTCACACCTGTTAAGTTGTAAGGTTCAGATCCTTAGGTATTCATCAGTATGGGGCAACCCCTTTTACCATGTTTGTGATACTGTGCATAGGGGAGGATTCTGCAAGGGAATAATGCTGCTTGCTCAGCAATTGCCTCTTTTCCAGGCACTTCCACTTCCCATGTGGGGCTGACCCCTCTCTGCCTGTTGCCCTGGCCATGGTTCCCAGAGTGGGTGGGTCTGTGGATGTTCTAGGACTGTGGGCACTTTTAAATCAACAAACTGCTGAGAGACCAGCAGTTTCTCCCTCTGCCCCAACCCACACTGGTTTTCACAGGCAGACACAATGTGGTTTTATTTTCCCTTCAGTGCTGGAACCACGAGTTGTGTGGTGTGGTCTGCTGCAATGCCACCAAACCACAGGCTGCCTAACAGCTCTGCTTTACCATGTCCTCTCTGTCCTGGCTCCACCACTCCTACCTATCTGGCTGAGTATTTCTTTTTCATATCTTTGTTGGACTTTCATGTAGCTCAATATGCTGGAATTTCTGTTGTCACTAGTTTTGAGGTAAATGTATTCATTTTTGGCTGTGGAGGGAGGAGACATAGTATGCCTACCTATGCCTTCATCTTGGGTTCTGTACCAGTTTGTTTTTATTACACGAAAAATGTAGAATTCTTTTTTGTTACTGATGAGTAAAATATAAATCCAGGTATCAATGAATCAGCTTTTTAATTTATCTTCTACATTCCAGAAGTTCAATGGCCACTAATTCAGCAACTATCTATTGAATATTCACTATACACCAGGAATTAAAAGAGGAGCTCAGAATATGATAAATCAACTAACAAAACTAAAAAAAAAAACAAATTGAAAACCAAAACTTGCCATGTAGATAATACATTTAGATATACTTTTAGAGAGAAATAGCGAAGAGAAATTTCATGATGTACTCCACTATTTTTGTTTAGATTATGCCAATGCCTATGGAGAAAGCCCTAAACAGAATTTCTAGCCAATAACTAAAACACTAGTCATCAATGTCCAGTTGTGTGTACGCACATGTACACACACACAAACTGTGAAGGCCTATAGAAAACACAGTTGAGAATAATTACAGCACTCTCAAAATTAATAAACTTTTCACAGAAAGCAAATAATAACAGTGCTGTTCCTGTATTACACATCAGGGGCTCTTTCTAAATTAAATTACTGTATACTTGAGAATTGAACTTATAATGAATTATTAATTTAAAGATAACATCACTCCAAAAATTATTAGAGGCTCTCAAAGTTAGAATTAAACATAAACAAATCATTAAAATATAAAAGTTAAACACAAAATTGCCAATTATGCATCTATTTAACTGAAACATTTGACTTGTACACTCATTTTTACCTGCCTTTTTACTCACTTGTTAATACAGAAAAAGTATTAACTTATCCTTTTCAAAATTTATTATATCCTGATTGTGTAATATATTGATATCTAAATCTTAATATTTTATAAAGATTAAATATATAAAACACTGATTATTCTAGTGTCTATAGCAATCAAGATTGGAGCTATTTCTCTCAATTACCACAAAGAACAATCTAAGAGGTAAATAGCAGGGCCTCAAACAATGATAAGTTACCTAACTGCCTGCAAATTAAAAGCCAATCTTTGTATAGTTTATAATAAAGTGGATTATCAGAGATTTTTAAAAAGTTTACATTAATATATTTCTACATCATCAGAACTAGGTGTGCCACATTTTCCTATGAGACTAAATAGATGTTTCATTTCATCCCTTCCTGCAGAGAGGTTTTTATTAATTGCAAGTCCATCTATGAATTGAATTTCTGGTTGCCTAGCATCTTAGGAATTACAAGATCTTCAGGTGTAACACAGTTAATCATCATCCTGGCAGAAATTCATGATAGATTCTTAATAAGCCAATCAATATATATCATCTCTTAGGTAAGAAATCAAGGTTAGGAGGAAACCTGAGATGTAATTAATTTCCTTAGTTTAAAATAAATTTGACAGCTTGATAGCAAAATTTGGAATATTATTTTTCTATTATCTATTAATTTCACTATTCTTACTTATTGTTATCATCAATGATCAAAAGCTAGATGTTGACTTTAATGTTTATACTAATTACTTTTTTTAAAGATTTTATTTCATTATTTTTAGAAAGATGGGAAGGGAGAGAGGCAGAGAGGGAGAGAGACATCAATGTATGGTTGCGTTTCACCTGCCTTCAGCCACAGACCTGACTGGAGACCTGGTTTGCAACCTGGTTATGTGCCCTGGCTGGGGAATCGAACCTGTGACCTTTGGATTTGCAGGCTGGCTTCTTAACCACTGTGCTACCAGCCAGGGCTACTAATTACTTTTTTAAGTATTAAAGTAAGCAAGGAATAACTCACCTCATTTGGTTACTAGCATGTCTCTTTTAACGTGGCAATTTCTTTCAAATATAGATTCATCATAACACTTTATAGATTTGCTCTATTAAATACTTTTGGGATATTTTCATTTACTTTAACAATGAACATTCATACAGCTGGGGGCTGCAATTTTAAATTTCTCATCTGAAATATAGCATTCGTTTCATAGCAGAAAACAGGAAACCTCAGGAACAAAATCAGTTTATAACTCTCCAAAGCCTAGATCTTGAAGTGAAAAATAAGCCTAGGTAAATATCTCTGCCCCCAAAATGAGAAAAAGTCCTTGAGGCAGGAAGAATATTATTGAAAGATAAAGGAATCAAAAAATACATGCACTGAGATACCAAACTGATTCTTCTCTGTGTGACTGTTGGATTGAGGTAGAAGCAATGTGCGCACGTGCACACACACATACACACACACAGAATGGAAGTAACTGTTGCCTCAGTGTCCAAACTGAGCAAAACCTATGAGGAGAGAGTATGTTATGCTTAATGAAATTACTCATTACACCTCTTCTGTTGGTCAGAAACATTTGCTCAGGAATCCCAAAGTTATTCTTTATTCCCCCAATTTTAATTTCCATACTGTCCTATGGGCAGTAAAGCAAATCTGACCCTTAACACATGTACACCAGACATGCCAGACCACCTTGCTTTCGTTCCCCATAAGCATACATGGATATATGATAAGCTATCAACATAACTTAATTTGTCTTCCCTCTCCACTCCCTACTCACATTTGGATGTAAGATTCTTATGGCAAAGGGGGTCGCTGATGCTCCTGTTGTTGTCATTTCTACTATTCTTTCTAAACCATCCAGAATATCACCGTGTGTGTGATGGATGCTCAGAAAACATGCATGCATGAATGTAAGTAAATAAAAGACAAATGTAAAATAAGCACTGCAGGTATGAAGTACTGTGAGGATTTGGAAGTCTCACCAATCACTTACAATATTAATTGATACAACATTTTATGGAAGAGGAAAGGTGGAGTTTTAACATTTGTAGAGATGGAGGGAACAAATTTTCCAATATGTAGTTGTATGTAATGAATAGTCTCTGGAGGAAGCAATGTACATGAGCAACTAATGGTAGGCACCTATATAGTCTAGAGAATTTTTCCTGGAGAGAGGTTTTATTTCATAAATTTAAAAATGAGCTTTTTTTTTCGCAACGGGTTTGCCGCCAGAACACAGGTGTCGTGAAAACCACCCCTAAATCAAGCCAAAATGGGAAAGGAGAAGACTCACATCAACATCGTGGTCATTGGACACGTAGATTCCGGCAAGTCAACCACTACCGGCCATCTGATCTACAAATGTGGTGGGATCGACAAAAGAACCATCGAAAAATTCGAGAAG
>PVIW01014609.1:0-22719 GCA_004026585.1 Noctilio leporinus
AAAAAAAAAAAAAAAAAAAAAAAAAAAAAAAAAAAAAAAAGGAAGGAAGAAAAGAATAAAGAAAGGGTTTAGAAAGCCTGGGGAAGGGAGGAATACTTAGATTGAGGACTGAGAATGCATTATAGCCACAGAGTGAATAGACTTTAATTCGAGAGTAGGGGGAGGGTCTTGGGTATTTAGGTGGATTGAGGTATGGGGTGGATTAAGAATATGTGAGAAGTAACTTTTGCAAAGGATATGTTGGGGATTAATAGTTCATATTGCTCTTGGTATAACTCAGGTGCTTGAGATTGGCAGCAATCCCTTTCCTGAGGCTGCCTCTTTTTCTTGGTCAGGACTTTACGGTCTATAGTCTATATTCTAGCCGGTCTTGGCGTGTGGCAGGGCCTCTGATTGTCACAGTAGGGCTGATTCTGAGTGTCTGCCCCCAGGTAGGCTGAGCCTTCCACATCCAGGCTGGGTTTTAGGGCTGCTGGTATTCTGGAGCCTGCAGGGTGTCCCCTCCCACTCCTGGCAGAGGCTCCTGCCTGTGATGAGCACCCAGCACCCCTGCAGGGCAGCCCGCAACTTCGCTGGTCCCTGTGACGACTGGCCCCGCCCCCGCAGTTCCGGGAGGAGGCCGCCCATGTCTGTCAACACTGTCCAGGGTCAGCCTACACTGTTATGCCCTTCTGGGGCGGGCACCACTCCTCCAACCCAACCAGCTCTCCGAGAAGTCCTTTATGCAGTTTGTGGTGAGCCCCTCCCAGGCGTGGGCGGTGCGTGTTTTGTCTCCAGCAATGGCGGGTCAGTTGCCTCCAGTACTAGTTCCAGGCTCGCCATTTGTAGTTTCCATGGAGCCTGGGGGCCTGTGTGGTTGTGCAGGGCTGGGCCTCCCCCCTCTCAGGGGCTTCTAGCTGCTGTTTCCCCGGTGGCCCAGCAGCACCATTTTTCGGCCCTCTTGCTGCCCTGGCTGGTGCATTTCCCGCTCCCCGGCTCTGGCTTCCCTCAGGACTCTTCTCCTCCTCTAGCCCCACGTGGAGCTTCCTCTCCCTGTTGCCGGAGTGAGTCTCTCACACAGTCCCTCCCCTGCAAGAGTTCAATTCCGCGTTCTACTGTGTTTGCCCTCGCCACCTGCACTTCACTGTTGAGACATCCGGTTGCCAGGGAGCCTGGAACTGGCCTCAGTCAAATGCGCCCCTCCCGTCAGAGCCGCCTCTGCCCAGACCTGACGTCGGCCCGCCTGCCGGTTGGTCGGGTCGGTCGGAAACCCCTCACCTACTGTCCTGCTAGCCTCCTCTGCCTCTGAGCTGTGCTCCCCTATGTCCAGATGCTGCCCGTTCCAATTCTTAGGGTCCTGAAGACATCTCACGCTCCCTATCTTGTCCTCTAGCTGCTTTGGTACTCAAGAATACCATCAGCACTGCTCTCTACCATGTCGCCATCTTCCCTCTCTCCGGATTCTTGACTTCTCTTGAAAAGTGAGAAAATACAGTCACACAGGAAATTATTCTGTTTTGTTTTGTTTTTTAATTGTTGCTTAGTACATTCATCCCATTTTTTCTTCATTACTGCCCCCTGTCCCACTCACCTCCTATTCTCTAACATTCAACCCCCTCCCTGTTGCTCATGTCCATGGCTCATTTATACCAGTTCCTGGACTAGTGCCTTTCCCCCATTTCCCCCTTTTATCTTTCCTCCTCTCTTCTGGTCACTGTTAGTCTGCTTCTTGTTTCTATGCCTCTGGTTTTATTTTGCTTGTTAGTTTTCTTCATTGTTTCTTGTATTAGGTATGATCATATGGCATTTGTCTTTCACTGCCAGGCTAATTTCACTAAGCATAATATTCTCCAGTTCCATCCATGATATTGCAAAAGACAGGAGTTCCTTCTTTCTTTTGGGTGAATAATATTCCATTGGGTAAATGTACCAGAGTTTGAACATAGGGATGAACAGGTTCTTCTGAGTTTGTGCTTCAGGATTCTTTGGGTATAATCCTAGCATTGGAATTGCTGGATCAAAAGAGTTTCATTTTTAGTTTTTTGAGGAAATTCCATACTTTTTTCCATAGCAGCCACACCAGTCTGCATTCCTACCAGCAGAGTATTAGGGTTCCCTTTTCTCCACATCTTTGCCAGTACTTGTTGTTTGTTGATTTGTTAATGGTGGCCATTTTGACAGGTGTGAGGTGGTATCTCATTGTGGTTTCAATTTGCATCTCTCCCATAGCTAGCATTCTTGCATATGTCTCTCAGCCTTTGTATATCCTCTTCAGAGAAATGTCTGTTCAGGTCCTTTACTCATTAAAAGAAAATTTGTTGTTGTATTACATTTGTCTCACTTTTCCTCCATTGCTCTCCCCTGCTTCATCCACTCTATCCCCTCTCCCACAGTCAATTCCCACATGTTGTCCATTTCCATGGGTCTTTTTTACTAGCTCCTTGACTAAATTCTTCCATTCTTTGCCCCTTTATCCTCCCCCCTTATCCCCTATGGTCACTGTCAGCCTGTTCCTGGTGTTCATGTGTCTGGTTCTATTTTGCTTATTTGTTTGTTTGTTTGTTTGTTTTGTTCATTAGTTTGCTGTATGAGGTGAGATCATATGGTATCTGTCTTTTGCCACCTGGTTTATTTCACTAAGCATGATACTCTCCAGTTCCATCTATGCTGTTGTAAGAGATAGGAGTTGTTGTTTTTTCTTTCTGCTGCATAATATTCCATTGTGTAAATGTACCACAATTTTTAAATCCATTCATCCAGGTTGGGGCATTTGGGCTGTTTCCAGCACCTGACTATTGTAAATAGTGCTGCTATAAACATAAAGGTGTATAGGTTCTTCTGAATTGGAGTTTCAGGATTCTTCAGGTATAATGCTAGCAGTAAAATCATTGCAACAAAAGGAAATTCTATTTTTGTTTTTTAAGAAATTCCATAATGTTTTTCACAGTAGCTGCACCAGTCTGCATTTCCACCAACAATACACTAGGGTTCTCTTTTTGCCACATTCTCACCAGCACTTGTTTGTTGATTTATTAATGATGTCCTTCTGATAGATGTGAGGGAATATCTCATTGCAGTTTTAATTTGCCTCTCACTGATGGCTAGTTATGTTGAGAATCATTTAATATGCCTCTGGACCCTTGGTATGTCCCTCAGAGAAATGTGTTTTTAGGTCCTTTACCCATTTTTTAATTGGGTTGTCTCTCTCCCTGGTGTTGAGTAATGTAAGTTTTTTAATATATTTTGGAGATCAACTCCTTATCTGAAGTATTATTGGCAAATATGATTTCCCATACAGTTGGTTTCCTTTTCATTTTGCTGATGTTTTCTTTTCTTTTTTTTTTGTAAGATTTTATTTATTATTTTTAGAGAGGGGAAGGGAGAGAGGTAGAGAGGGAGAGAAACATCAATGTATGGTTGCCTTTCACCTACCTCCAGCTATGGACCTGGCTGGAGACCTGGCTTGCAACCTGGTTATGTGTCCTGGCTTGGAATTGAACCAGTGACCTTTGGGTTCGCAGGCAGGTGCCTTATCCACTGTGCCACCAGCCTGAGCTGCTGATGTCTTCTTTAGCTGAGCAGAAAGGTTTCAGTTTGATATAGTCCTATTTGTTTATTTGTTCCATTATTTTTCTTGCCCTAGGAGAAATATTGGTGAAGATATTGCTACATAGAATGTCTGAAATTTTACTGCCTGTTTTCCTCTAAGACATTTATGGTGGCAGGGCTTATGTTTAGGTCCTTTATCCACCTTGAGTTTATTCTGGTATATGTTGTATGTTGATAGTCTAGTTTTATTTTTTTTTTGAATATGCCTTCCATTTCTCCTAACACCACTTGTTGAAGAGGCTATTTGCACTCCATTTTATGCTCCTTACCCCCTTGTTTGACTATAGAGATCTAGGTTTATTTCTGGGTTCTCTATTCTGTTGCCTTGATCTATATGTGTATTCTTATGCCAGTACCAGGCTGTTTTGATGACAGTGGCCTTATAATATAGTTTGATACATGGTATTGTTATTCTTCCTACTTTATTCTTCTTTCTCAAGATTGCTGTGGCTCTTCATAGTAATTTTTGGCTCCATATACATTTTTGAAGTATTTGTTCTAGACCTGTGGAATATGTTGTTGGTATTTTAATAGGGGTTGCATTGAATTTATAAATTGCTTTGGGTAGTATGAACATTTTAATGATATTACTTCATTGGCCAAAATGGAGGCATAGGTAGCCATGCTGTATCTCTCTCCACAATGAAGGAATACAACTACCTCAAAACTACAGCCAACCAGAAATTCCAGAAAATTGAGCTGCAGAGAAGCCCAAAAACAAACAAAGATATTTTAAAAAGTACTCATCCAAACAGGTTGAGGGGCAGAACCAGGACAGAGAGGATGTAGTTTGGCAATGCATTTTGGCAGCATGGTTTGGCAGTGAGGCAGCTGCTGCCAGATGGCAGTGGTGGCTGGCCAGCAGAAAGTGCAGTCACACATTTTTAAAAAGTGGGGATACCTGGGAGTGCTCCCAGCATCAGACCATACCACTTGGCTCATGGTGCCAGCACCGAGAGATGTGGTGGTGGAATAAAATCACGTTACTTCTGACTGTGAAAACCAGTGGGGGTTGTGGGGTGTGGAGGAAACTGGGTATCTCAGCAGAGTCCATTTGTTTAGAGGCCCCATGGTCCTGTAACATCTCTAAACCCACCCACTTTGGCAACCACGGCCAGGGCAACTGCTAGAGAGGCACTAGTCTTATACAGGAAGTGGGAGAGGTTCTTGGAAAGGTGGTGAGTGTTGAGCAAGCTACATTGTTTCCTCTCAGGCCTCTCCTTCACATGAAGCACCACAACATGGTAAAATGGTTGCCCTCTGCCTCTAACAACATAACACATTTGACAGCTCTACCTAAGACACAGGGGCAAACACAGGAGCCTATGAATTGAGAGAATAGAAAACTATGGCCCCCCAAAAGAAACATATCAAGATTCCAATGAGAGAACTAAACCTGAATTGATAGCCAACCTAACAGATGCACAGTTTAAAATGCTGGTGAATAAAGATGCTAACAGACTTGACTGATATGCTTGAGTATGGCAAACATAGAAGGGAAAAAGTGAAGGCTATGCTAAGTGAAATGAAGGAAAATTCATATGAAACCAAAAGTGAAGGGATGGAAACTGAGGCTCAGATAAATGACTTGGAACATAAGAAAGAAAGAAATAGTTAACCAGTACAGAATGTAGAAACAAAAACAGGAAAAAATGAGGAGTGACCTAGAAACCTCTGGGACAACTTTTTTTTTTAATAAAGATTTTATTTATTATTTTTCAGAGATAGAGGAGGGGAGAGAGACATCAATGTATGGTTGCCTTTCACCTGCCTCCAGCTACGGAGCTGACTGGAGACCTGGCTTGTAACCTGGTTATGTTTCCCTGGCTGGGAATTGAACCAGTGACTTTTCGGTTCACAGACTAGCACCTTATCCACTGTGCCACCAGCCAGGGCTCCTGGGACAACTTTAAACATGCCAATATCCAAATCATAGAGGTGCCAGAAGGTAAAGAGGAAGAGCAACAAATTGAAAACTTACTTGAAAAAAATAATGAAGGAAAACCTCTCTAATTTGGTGAAGGAAATAGGCATACAAATTCAAGAAGCACAGAGAGTCCCAAACAAGCTAGACCCAAAGAGGACTACACCAAGACACAACATAATTAAAATGACAGAGATTAAAGATAAAGAAAGAATCTTAAAAGCAGCAAGAGAAAAGAAATTAGTTATCTACAAAGGGGTTCCTATAAAACTATGAGCTGACTTCTCAAAAGAAATTTGCAGGCAAGAAGGGACTGGCAAGAAGTATTCAAAGTGATGGAAAGCAAGGACCTACAACCAAGATTACTCTTTCCAGCAAAGCTATCACTTAGAATTGAAGGGCAGACAAAGTGCTTCCAAGACAATGTGAGGCTAATGGAATTCATCATCTCCAAGCCCTTATTATATGAAATGTTAAAGGGACTTACTTAAAAAAAAAAAAAGGTTCAAAATTATGAACATCAAAAAGACAACAAACCCACAACTATCAACAACAGAGCCTAAAAAAATAAAAACAAAAACAACCTAAGCAAACAATCAGAATAGGATCAGAATCATTGGTAGGAGGATCATTGGGAAGGTTATCAGTTGGGAGTGGGAAGGGAGAGCAGTAGGTAAATGATGCAGGGATTAGGACACATAATTGGTGGGTACAAGATAGACAAGGGGATGTTAAGGATAATATAGGGAAGGGTGAAATCAGGGAACATATGCACAACCCATAGACATGAACTAATGGTGGTGAGATTGCCAGGGAGAAGTGGGGTCCTGGATGGAGGGGAGTAAAGGAAAAAGAAATTGGGGCAACGTATATTGATTATGTAATAGCATAATCAATAAAATATACTTTAAACATGATGTTAATCCTTCCCATCCATGAATATAGTATATGCTTCCATTTGTTTGTATCTTCCTTAATTTCTTTCATCAGTGTTCTATAGTTTTCCAAATACAGATCTTTTACTTTGGGTAAGTTTATTCCCAGGTACTTTATTTTTCTTGTTGCTATAGTTAATGGGATTTTTTTCTAGCTTCCACCTCTGATGTTTCTTTGTTGGTATACAAATATGCCTTTGAGAGAACCAAGATGGAGGAGGAGTAAACAGAGCTAAACCAATCTCTTCCCAACACCAAACTGGAATTACAATTTAATTGGGGAGAAATCATCCAGAATAACCAACAGAACACCAACTAGGGAGAAGTCTTATTACCACAGACAGATCAGAAGAGGCCACTTAATCACAATGCCACTGTTAGGAAGTGCAGAGATGTGAGAGGCTGTCAGGGCTTCCACAAGGTACAGCTGAAGGGATGGAGAAACATCTCAGCAGCCAGGGGTTCCACCTGAGAAGGGTGGGATCTAATGCCCCAACTGGGCTTCCCATCCCACAGCAACAAAGCTGAGAGTAAGACAGCACCCAGCTCTGAAAAGCAGAAAGCAACCAAGTTTAACCAGCTTGACAGAGAGACTGAATTCTTAAAGGGACCATGCACAAAGATAGAGTGGCACCTGCCTACCTTGGGCTCCAGCAGAGAAAGAGCACAGAGGACTAGAGACACTTAAGGAGGGTTTGGGTCAGTGGCATTAGAGGGAGAGTTGAGGGAGCAGCCTGTGAGTCCAGTGCTGACCCAGCAGACCACTCTTCTCCAAAGGTCAGGAGCTTGAGGGGAAGTCACGGCTCCACCCATAGGAATTAATTCACCCCACCCAGCAGTGCCTAAACCTGACCTCAGATCATAGGTTGATTGGATTAACAACTGAATTCATCTATCCCACCCAGAGGTGCCTAAAACTGACCACTGATCACAGATTCATTGGATTAACAACTAAAAGAGACAAAGACAATGGATCTCTGGTAGTCTCCAACTGGCTGGTTAAACCCAGACTGAGACTTGAGCTGATGTCATCAAGCAGGGAGCCAGGAAGTAAAAAAAAATACACCTCTACACCACAGGAGGTCACACCACTAAGACTGTTAGTCAAAGCAGACCAATCCAAGAAGCAGAAACAAACAAGAGTCACCTAAAATGGGGAGAAAAAGAAATAAACTCAGCAAATGGAAAGGAGAAATCCACAGGAAGAGTGCAAAATGAAATAGAGGCAAGCACACTCTCAGCAATGGAATTCAAAATGATGATAGAGAAGCTCAATGAGCATAGTGAGTTCAAAGAAAACTACCAAGAACTCCAGGGGAGCTACAAGGAACTTACGGAGAACTACACAAGCATTAAAAAGGACATAGAAACCATCAATAAGAGCCAGGAGGAAATGAAGAATACCATTTCTGAATTGAAAAACACAATAGAAGGAATCAAAGCAGGCTAGAGAAAGCAGAGGATTAAATCATCAAGCTGGAGGTCAGTGTAGAAAGAAATTTGCAGGCAGTGCAACAAAATGAAAAAAGACTGAACAAGAATGAAGAGGTTTTAAGAGAGCTGTAGGAAAAAAAAAGAAAAGAAAAGAAAAAAAGAAAGAGGAAGGAAGAAAAGAATAAAGAAAGGGTTTAGGTGGCTGAGGAAGGGAGGAGGAATACTTAGATTGAGGACTGGGAATGTGTTATAGCCACAGAGTGAGTAGACTTTAATTCAAGAGTAGGGGGAGGGTCTTGGATATTTAGGTGGATTGAGATAGGGGGGGATTAAGAATATGTGAGAAATAGCTTTTGAAAAGGATATGTTGGAGATAAATAGTTCATATAGCTTTGGGTATAACTCAGGTGCTTGAGATTAGCAGCAATCCATTTCCTGAGGCTGCCTCTTTTTCTTGGTCAGGTCTCTACAGTCTATAGTCTAGCTGGTCTTGGAGTGGCAGGGCCTCTGATTGTCACAGTCAGGGCTGATTCTGAGTGTCAGCCCCCAGGTAGGCTGGGCCTTCAGTAGCCTAGCTGGGTTTTAGGGCTGCCGGTATTCTGGAGCCCGCAGGGTGTCCCCTCCCACTCCTGGCGGAGGTTCCTGACTGTAATGGGTACCTGGCACCCCTGCAGGGCAGCCTGCAACCTCACTGGTTCCTGTGATGACTGGCCTTGCCCCCGCAGCTCCCAGAGAAGGCAGCCCCCTACCACCAACAGTGCCTGGGGTCTGCCAACACTGCCCAGCTCCCCCTCGCCAGAGCCAAACCTCCAAGCCCACCAGCTCTCCAAGGACTCCTTTACGCTGCCTCTGTGATGTGCCTCTCCCAGACGTCTGCTGCCTTTGTCTGGGGCAATGGGTGGGTCAGTTGCCCCAGCTACTAGTTCCTGGCTTGCAGTTTGGAGTTTCCATGGGAGCCTGGGGGCCTGTGTGGGTAAGCAGGGGTGGGCCCCCCCTCTCGCAGGGGCTTTAAACTGCTGTTTCCCTGGTGGCCCAGCAGCACCATTTTCGGCCCTCTCGCCGCCCTGGCCAGTGCACTTCCCTGCTCCCCAGCTCCTGCTCCCCACAGGACTCTTCTCCTCTGCCTCTGGCCCTGTGAGGAGCTTCCTCTCTCTGTTGCCAGAGCGGGTCTCTCACACAATCTCTCCCCTGCAGGAGTTCAATTCCTCGTTCCCTACGGTGTTTGCCCTCGATGCCCATACTTCACTGTTCAGATTTCTAGTCGCCAGGGAACCTGGAGCTGCTTCAGTTAAACGCGCCTCTGGGTAGAGCTGCCCCTGCCCAGAGCAGACCTCAGCCCACCGGCAGGTAAGTCCGGAGCCCCCTCACCTGCTCTCCTGCAGATCTCTGCTGCCTCTGGGCTGTGCTCCTCTGTGTCCAGATGCTGACCGCTCCAATTCTTAGGGACCTGAAGATGTCTCACGCTCCCTATACTGTCCTCTTGCTGCTCTGGTACTGGAGAACACCATCAGCACTGCTCTCTACTCTGTCACCATCTTTCTCCTCCTATTTCTGCTTCTTCTTGATTCAGTATTGGAAAACCATATGTTTTCAGAAATTTGTCCATTTCACCCAAGTTGTCAATTTTTTTTTTTTTGTCATATAGTTGTTTGCGGTAATTTCTTACGGTCTTTTGTATTTCCGTGGTATCAGTTGTGATTATGCCTCTATCCTTTCTGATTTTGTTTATTTGGGTCCTCTTCCTTTTTTTTTCTTGATGAGTCTGGTTAAAGGTTTATTGATTTTGTTTATATTTTTAAATAACCAGCTCCTGGATTTATTGATCTTTTGAATTGTTCTTTTAGACTCTATGTCATTTAATTCTGCTCTAACTTTGATTATTTTCTTCCTTCTGCTCTGTTTGGGCTTTGTTGTTGTTCCTCTAGTTATTGTAGCTGTAGGACTAGGCTGTTGACTTGATATTCTTCTATCCTGTTTTAGGTAGGCCTGTATTGCTATAAACTTCCCTCCAGGACTTTCTTTGCCGTGTCCCATAGATTTTGAAATGTTGTGTGCTCATTTTTGTTTATTTCCAGAAACTTTGATTTCTTCCTTGATCTCATTATTAACCCATTCATTATTTAATAACATGTCATTTAATCTCCATGAATTTTAATGTTTTTCAATGTTTCCTTGGTGTTGGTTTCTCTTATGAACAGATCTTTCAAGCAAAGAAAACCAAGGATGTTATAGCATTGAACAGCACCTTTGCCCATTTTTTAATTGGGTTGTCTGTCTTCCTGGTGTTGAGTCATATAAGTTCTTTATGTATTTTGGAGATCAAGCCCTTATATGAGATATTATTGGAAAATATGTTTTCCCATATAGTTTGTTCCCTTTTCATTTTGCTGATGTTATTTTTATCTGAATAGAAATGATTCTTCATAATGCTTCCAGAGCTGTGGTCAAAATCACCCACTGCTCAAGCCGATTCATCTCCTTGCCAAGCTCCCAAGTCCATCTGAAAGGAAATTGTTTATAAAATGTTTTCATGGGTATCCTGACTTGTAGCTAAGAGATAGGTCTGCCTTCTTCATCAAGCTAAACAGGCCAAGGTGGAGATCAAAGCCAAGGAGTTGGTGTTGCTCAAGAAATATGGGCCAGTGGCTTGAAATAGCTTGAATTGAATGTTCTCCTTGTGCATCACCCACAGAGTTTATTAATGTACCAACAGGATTGGTACTGTGTCTCTTCTAAGGGGTCAAATTGTCAGACTTGCTCTTCCATACGCCTATCCCCAATGGGCACACCCCCATTGAAATCACTGAACTGCAAATGTTATAACCCTCATGGTAGCTTAATAATTGCTAGTACACCTAGCCATCTCTTGCCTTCCTCCTTTACTGGCAGAGGTGCACCTCCTACTCTTGAAAAGGCCAGAGTATATCTTCCCTAAACACCCTTTCACTAAGAGTTGGTCATATGACTAATCTTGACCCATGGAACCAGAAGAAGAGTCATGCACCTAAGTGCTTGAGGGGAGAATTTTCCTCTGTATTTAAAGGGTAACACAGGGAAGAAAACATCCCTCTGCCTGCATTTAAACTATAGAAATGATCCCTGAAAGTATAGCCTTCCTCTGCTTGCATTTATTTGAATGGTGTATGTGAAGATATGAAATCACCTATCTAGTGATTAATAGGGAAAAGCCAAGTGAGAGATCTGTCCTATTGGCTAAGTACTTGCAAAGGCCCCAAAACCCAAGTCTGTCAGGACTGGGATCTGACCATTGGATGCAGTACTAGGGAGAGATATCCCAAATGACCTTTGGAATGGCCAAGGCTAGGAGGACAGGGCATTCAGCACAGCGAGGAGTGGGGCTAAGTCAGTTACTGATTTATCACCCAGGTCCACAGCCCTGTTCTGCACCACCAGACTGGTGTAGTTTGAGAAAATGGTGGTTGTCCTAGCTAGTTTGTGAATGCCTTAAAGCCAGGAACTCTGTTATGTTTCTCTGACTACCCTATGTGTGGGTCTCAAATTGATTTCCTAGTTTCATAATCTGCCTTAGGCACTATGCCAGGCATTGGAGGCTCAGAAATAAACATTTCTGTCAGGAGTCTTGTGTGAGCCAATGTGAGGCAGCCCCTAATCCATGGGGATGTACCCCCATGGACTCTATGCTGACCCTAGAGGACAGATGAGAAGACCTTTAGTAAGGAGAGTCTGGTGTCTGAAAAACAAGGTTCTGAAAATCACCTAAGAGCTAAGAGGGAGGCAGGGGTGGAAATAGTACAACCTTTTATTATTTCTGAGTGGGATTGGGTTTTGTTTTTACTTTCTTCCCAAAGCATATGCAAGTTGGAAAATCACTCAGTCATACTAATTTTGACAGCGTGGGACCTCTGTAAATTACTGCAGTGCCTATGCTCTGAAAACACTCTTTTAAGCTGAAAAGTGTCTACAATAATGAACATCTTTTCCTGCATGAGAATGCACTAGCAGGCTCCCAAGAAATAGAACAAGCTCTTTTCCATGGGAGTTCTCTTTGCCCCTCCCCATCTTGGTCTAGGGTAATCATGAAATGACTGGATGTTCCCTAGAAGGTGGAGATGGTGGGGGTAAATCTACTCAATATATGAGAGAGCTTCAGATTGTTACCAGTTTCTCAGACCTTGGGTAACTGTGGTTGAATAGTTAATGAAATGGACCTGGGTATTGAGAAATAGCCACATTCCTCTATCTCATTCTCAATTGTAGTGAAGACAACTTTAAGGAGACTGGAGAAGATAGAGGGAAGGTATCAGGCATGGGTGACTAGCTGTGTCAGTTTTAACAGTGACAATTTTTTCCTTCACATTGAGGTGGGGCAGTCACCCCTGCTGCTTTCACAGCTTACACAGGTTTTGGGGGTGGCATTAACTCCCCATTGTTCCCAAAGCCACAGTAGCTTGTGGGCCTCCAGAAGGAGAATTTAGGGTGTTCAAAAGATTAATTTCTTCATTTTCCTCTTAAATGTGACCCAACAGGCTCTCTGATGGAACTAAGACTGAGCCCACCACTTTAAAACAGAAACAAAGACAAGGTTCAAACAAGTGAGTACTCTCAAACCAAATCCTACAAAAGGAGGTGTCAGGGTCCCTTTGAGAAAGTATTGAGCCTTGGAGCCCTGTGCAGACCAGATGAAGGAAATGAAGCCTGTAAGACCTGACTGGAAAATTAGGAAAGCTGAGTGCATACATGGCTCAATGCTATAGCCAGTGGGCCCCAGTGGGAATCAGGCCAAGAGAAAATGCTTTATATCCTTTGAAGCTTGCCCTATTCTTTTACCTTGCTTGATTGCTTTATTGTACCAGCAGCAGAGGTTTTAATTTTAACTTTAAATGAACTCGCCCTCCCTATTTTATGGACACACCCTGACCTGAGAGAGATCTCAGTGTTTCTTCAATTATTCTTCCTGAATAATATCTGTTTTTTGTAATCAGTACTGTTGAACATTGATTGATGAGCTTTATGTGCATGCTATATGCCCTTAAGCTTACTGCACTCAATAAAAGACCTTGGAGGAAAGCAATCAAGTCATTTGTCTTTCAGGCATTTGCCAGCTTTTCTCCCCCTAGCACAAGCTGCCTGAGAAGTCTTCATTTCATTCATGACACTAGGGGATCTCTGTGGGTTGGGGGTCCCAACAAGGAGGGACTGAGACACTAGTCTTACAATCTTATCTCACACTAACTGTACCACAACCAACCTTTATGAGGTCCAATGAACCAAAACCCAAACAGCAGAGACAGACAATTCCAGGTGTGCACCTGGATTCCACTTATCCATTCTTAGAACTTATCAGCCTCCCAACAGACTGTTTCCTTCCCAAGCAAAACATTTATAGGTGTCTGATGGCTTGAGAGGGAGAGCAGGGAATATCCCCAAGATTAAAAACAAACAAATACACACATAGAAAGAAAAACAACTTTTGGAAACTGCTGGGAAGTCCCTGCAGTTCCTGCCATGGGGTCAGCCTTCCACAAGCAGCTGATAGCTGATGAGTTGTTGTTTTTCCCTGATAACTTGAGCTTGAGGAGAGTTAAACCTATCAGGGCCTGAGCCCTCCTTGGTTGGCTTACCAATTTTAACCTGAATCCAGTTTCAACTGCCTCCTGCTTGAAAACCAATACTCAAGAGAAAGGGTTTTAATTGGATTGTTTGTCTTCCTGGTGTTGAATCATATGGGTTCTTAATATGTTTTGGAGATTAAACCCTTGTCCTATGTATCATTGGCAAGTATGTTCTTCCACACAGTCAATTCCTTTTTCATTTTGATGATGGTTTTTTTAAGTCATGCAGAAGCTTTAAAATTTAATTTAGCACCATTTATTTTTTTCCTTTATTTCCCTTTCCCTAGGATGTATTGGCAAAAATTTCCTGCCTATGTTTTTCTCTAGGATTTTTATGGTATCCCAACTTATATTTAAGTATTTTATACATTTTTAGTTTATTCTGGTGTATGGTGTAAATTGGTGGTCTAGTTTCATTTTTTTTTTTTTTGCATGTACTAGTCCAGTCCTCTGAATAGTATTTATTGAAGAAATTATCTTTACTCCATTGCATGCTTATGCCCTCTTTGGCAAAGGACCTAAACACACACTTCTCCAAGAAGGACATAAACAGGGTCCATAGACATATGAAAAAGTGCTCAATATCACTAGCCACCAGAGAGATGCAAATTAAAACCTCAGTGAGATATCACTTCATACCTGTCAGAATGGCCATCATTCACAAATCAACAAACAACAAGTGCTGGCAAGGATGTAGAGAAAAGGGAAACCTAGTGCACTGTTTGTAGAAATGCAGACTGGTACAGCCACTGTGGGATTTATAATCACCAAGGGTTGGAAATAGCCTAAATACCCATCAGTAGATGAGCAGATTAAAAAACTGGGGTATATTTGCACAATGGAATAATACACTGCTGAATAAAAGAAAGAATTCCCACCTTTTGTGACAGCATGAATGGAACTGAAGACTATTACGTTAAGTGAAATAAGCCAGTTTGTGAAAGACAAATAACATATGATCTCGCTGGTAAGAGGAATCTAACAAACAAAAATAAACTATTGAGCAAAATAGACCAGAGGAACAGAATCATGGGACAGACTGACAGCGGTAAGAGAGGAAGAAGGAGGTGAGGACTTGAAAGAGGTGAAGAGATTAGTCAAAGGACATATATGAAGGACCCATGGACAATGGTGCAGGGATTGATTTTGGAAGTGGGGAGTGGGCTGGGAGGAGAGGGTGAAGGGGGAAAACTATGTCTACTGTAATAGCAAAACAATAATAAATTAGTATAGAAAAAAAAGAATGGGTTTGATGGAAGGAAAGCAGATTTACTCAAGTGCTGGCAGCTTGAGAAGATAGGGAAATCTTGTCACAAATACCATCTTAACATTTCCATGCCAGCAGAAGAAAGAAAATCAGAGGGGATTGCGGGTTCTCCTGGAGGGTGCTTTGTGTGAGTTAGCACAGTCTGCCATGATAACCATCCAGGAACTGGTCAAGCAACGGTCTGGTTTTCGCAGAAGGCGAGCAAATCTTCTGGAGCTGAAATGTGTGTGAAGGCTGGAGTCTGCTTCCTTTGAGGTTAGATACTAGAATCCTTTCAGCAAAGGCTATTTATCAGTATCTACATGTGAATTTATAAGTTGCCATTTATAGAAACAATGTTAAAAGCATGGTAGGGTGAGTTACATAAGCATACTAAGGTTCTGAGAAGACCTACAGTAAAACCACCACTTTAACTTAACCTAATGTCAATCCCAGGAACATCTTTTGTTCATGAACACTATGAGGAACCAACTTAGGAAATGTGGAATAGAGTATTAATCTTATTTGCACAGCCTCTGACTTTCACAATATCAGGAGTTCTGCATTGATTGTTAGGAAAATATAATTCTTTAATGTTGGTAATTTAATTTAACTAGATTTTCATAGTTTCACATTTTTGTCTCATAGTGATGATTAATGTGAAATAATATAACTAAATTTAATAATTACTAATAAAATGAAACTTTTTCTTTTAGTGTAAGAGCATCAAGGACTTTCACCTGATAAAAGAAGCTGGCTTAGTTTTATGTACATGGTTGTAGCTTTTCACAAAACTGTGCTCGGAAAAAATGTACAAATCAAACTTTTAAAATTGGCTTACAGATCAGTAATGCTTTCATCTTAGTTGATATCAGTCTAGTGTTAATTTATTTTTTCCATTTTATCCTCCTAATATTTTAATCAGTTAGCTAATAATCAATCAGTTTCTAAATTCACAAAGAAACCTAGCAATGCATATTTAAATAAATGATCATACTCTATAGGTACCTCTTGTAGTTTTGGATACAGAGCCTTCCATATTATAAATGCTTATTAAATATTTTCTAAGTGAATAAGTAAATGTGTTCATTAGATTTCTTCAGTGCAGAGTATACCCAAATAAAGATACATTTAAGTAAAATCTAATGTGTGCAGCCAGAAATGTATTTCTTGGTTGGAACTCATTTCATACTTTTAGAACTGAGAGTACATATGGAAAGTATTGATAAAAAATTTTGTATGACTGCTGAAGATGTTCTCCTGGAAAGCAGTTTCAACTAGAAAGTGATGTTATATGGTCAGGTTGCATCAAGACAAATGAAATATACCAAGATTCTGAGGTGAGCAGAACAGGAAAGAAAACTGCACATCTTTGAAGCAACAGGGCATGCTGTAACTGTCCTGTTTTAATCATTTTGTTCTTTGTGTTAATGCCACATCACATTGTACCTCCTGTCCCCATATATATTTCCCTAGCTCAGAAACATCTGGATAGGTCTTCATGTCTGTCAATAGCTCTGCTTTCAGTTTTGTCCTGTGGCACCTTACAGCACCTGCTTTCCCTAAGGTATCCCTTCATGTCAGCTCTTGATACACATGCAGCCCTTTTGACAATGCTCATATTCACATGCTATGGGAACCAGGGGGAAATGTCACTAAGTGTCTGGCAATTACAGCTGACCTGGCCAGGAGTGCAGAGGTTGTCTCCTTCCCTGCTCTGTCCTGACCTTCAAGACTAGCCATTTCCTCCATCCTCTATCACCTAAGGTACAGTAAAGACTAGCTTACTCTCAGCAGTGGGATTCCCTGCCTGCCAGGCCCTGCCTCAGGTAAATGCCATCCTGAGAGGTAAGCAAGAGGTCCAGGCTGACCCAGGAGCCATGTTACATGCAAGCTGCTTATGTAGTGCACAGAGTTGGGTACAGGAAAGCACCAGGAATGTTAGGTGCTCATTTGGTTCAGGTATTTCTCCTTGGTAATGCCTGGAGGGATTCTGTTATTTATTCTTTATATTTTCTATTGGTAGATAACACATAATGTGTCTAAAGTGCATCCAAGAATATACAGCTTGACAAAACTTTACATGTTTCTGTATAGTCAGCTTGTGCTCCTATCATAAAATAGCATAGATTGGGTGGCTTTTACAAGAACAGTTTATTTTCTCACAGTTCTGGAGACTGGAAATCCAAAGTCAAAATGCTATCTTGCTGTGCTTTCATGTGGTGGAGAGAAGAAAAGAGGGAGCCATTTGGCTTCCTATAGGAGCTCAAATCCTGATAGATCAGTGCCCCACTCCCCCATTCTGCCATCATTTAACCTTAATTACTTCCATGAAGGCCCTATTTCTAACATAGTTGCATGGGGGTGAGGGCTTCAACATTTGAATCTGGGGAGCTGCAATTCAGTCTTTAGCACATGTGTATTACCAGAATCCAGATCAAGATTCAGAATGCTCCTAGCATTCTAGAAGTTTCCCTGGTTCACCTCCTAATCCCTCCATAAATAACCACTAGGTTCATGTCTACCTCCATCAATTAGTTTTTCTTGTTTTGAACATCTATATAAGTGGGATCATGACAAGAAGAAACTTTTGTGTCTGGCTTATTTTTCTCAATATTATATCTATGAGCCATTCATGTTATTGTGTGTTTGCATAGTTAATTTATATTTTATTGCTGTGTAATATTTAATTATATAAATATACAACCAATTTATCCATTCTTCTATTGATAAACCAACTAAGAATACTGTTGCACAGGTTAGGATAAAAGTTTACAGTTGTTTGTATGAAAAAAGTAAATAATAGGTCTAGGGCCTGCTTCACTGACGGGCTTGCTCTCAGCCGCCGGCCTGTTGCTTTTCTGGGCGCCACTCCTCCTGTCCGCCTGACGCGAAGCGCCTGTCGGTTGGCACTGATTCCTCTCGTGCTCTTGGGCGCTGCTTTGAGCAGCGCCACCCTTTATACTAGAAAGCTGGCGGGCACTATGGGGAAAAAACAAAACAAGAAGAAAGTGTAGGAAGTCTTAGAAGAGGAGGAAGAGGAATATGTGGTGGAAAAAGTTCTCGACCATCGAGTGGTAAAGGGCAAAGTGGAGTACCTTCTCAAGTGGAAGGGGTGCTCAGATGAGGACAACACGTGGGAGCCAGAAGAGAACCTGGATTGCCCTGACCTCATTGCTGAGTTTCTCCAGTCACCGAAAACAGCACATGAGACAGATAAATCAGAAGGAGGCAAGCGCAAAGCTGACTCTGATTCTGAAGAAAAGGGAGAGGAGAGCAAACCAAAGAAGAAGAAAGAAGAGTCAGAAAAACCACGAGGGTTTGCCCGGGGTTTGGAGCCAGAGCGGATTATTGGAGCTACAGACTCCAGTGGAGAACTCATGTTCCTGATGAAATGGAAAAACTCTGATGAGGCTGACCTGGTCCCAGCCAAGGAAGCCAATGTCAAGTGCCCCCAGGTTGTCATGTCCTTCTATGAGGAAAGGCTGACGTGGCATTCCTACCCCTCGGAGGATGATGACAAAAAAGATGACAAGAATTAACTGTCCTGAGTACCAGCCCCTGTCACATCTGACTGTGGGTTTCAAGAGGGGAGGGGAAGGAGTTCTACTTGTTTTGACACCATAGAGGTGGCTTGAGAAGATGTCCTTTGAAGAGCCAGTATAGTTTCTGTGCTCTACAGCAGCCCAAGTGCTTTAAAGCCGTTCAATGCTGTGTAGTTTGCACACCCATCCAAGTGGAGGGGAAGGAGAAAAAGTGTTTCAAGGCAGCCCATTCTGCACTTTGCTGAGAAAAGCAAGGGCCTTCTATGAAGGACAGAACTTGCAGAATGGGTATGTGGGAGAGCAAAAAGATACTATAGATCTTCAAAGAGCATCTCCACGACCCATAGCCTTCTTCCCAATAGTGTTAACCGCATTTTTACAGCATAGCATGTGTGTAGTTTTTGGCTATTACTGGTGTATTATTTGGGGGTGGGAGGGATGGGGTGGGAGTGAAGGGAGATGGATAGGATTGTTTTTGTTAAAATTTGGGGCCATGTTGGGGAAATGGTGAAACAATGGATAGAACAACTAATGATTTGGTTCTGTGTCCAGAATATTTTATCTTTTAAAAAAATGCCATTGCCAATCTAATTGACTGTGAGAGACTGTTTAAAAGCTGTGATTGTCTGAAACTTACAAGCCAAGGTGTCCCTTGCCTGAACTGAATGCTGTTCCCATCAAAGGATTAAGCCAGTTGATAAATTAACCAAAGCTGCCATTTTGAGGATGGAAACTGGTTGAGAAGGGAGAAAGTCTTTTATTGGAGCATATACATAGGCAGATTATTCTGTTTTAGAGGTGCTAATTCTTGAAATTGACAAGAATACCTTTTTCCAATTATGATGCTCTAAATATTAGTTTGTCCTTCCAAGTTACTGGCTGAAATATTTGGGGAGGGGAAGAAGGTGACAAAGGAGGCATGAGAATAAAGAGAATGGCCAATGTTCTCAGGGTAGAAAACTCTGGAGCTTCTCTGTCTTTTGAACTTTGGACTCTGAAAGCATTGGTGGCAGCGTTTAGTCACTGACAGCACAAGTTCATTGTATTATCCCTTCAAGAGTTGGATTATTTCAACAGCTCTGGTCTCAGGAGATTAAACTTTCATACTGGGGCTGTGGTTCCCTTTAAAAATACACACATAAAAACTTTTTTTTTTTAATCCTAAGAATTAACTAATACCCAAAATGCTGTCTTGGCTCATGAGATCCATCAATTCTTGACATTATCCAGACCTGCACCTAGGACTTCACTGTAAAAAAAATTTTAGGCATGTGTTAGGTTTCTGTGAAAACTGTTTAAATGTAAACTTCATACCACATTGTCAGTTTTTATCTTAATAAAACTATATAGATTTATAATCCTTGAAAAAAAGTAAATAATAATTAGTTATAGTATATAAAAATATATAATTATTTTAAATATATAATATATAAATATATTATAATTATTTAGAATAAATATTTACTTTTATATTTATAATATATAATAATTTATAATAATTATAAACCTACTTTTGCTCCACCTTGTATATGACTTTTGTTGGAAATCGACACACTTTCTTTTGCGTATATAGTAAGAGTGGAATCGCTGTGCCATAAAATTAAGATGTAATGCAGTTAACTTAAGCATGTAAATTGGCAAAACAAGTATGCTTTAGTTACATAAAACATGACTTTCAGATTTCAATCAATTGAAAGTACAAATAGAACTTCATTAACATCAAGGAGAGGTGATCACTACAGACTGGCTGGCCTTGAGCCTGTGCTCTGTCACTTAAATAAGGCTACTTAAATCCTCTGTGCCTCAGTTATCTCATCTGTAAAATGTTGATAATGATGATAGTACTTACTTCCAGCAGTGCTGCGTTGATTTAACACCCAGAGGTTGTTTTAACACTGTCTCTTCTATGTGATAAAATAATTTTCCATATTAATCATGTAGTAATCAACAATAATCATTCCTTAATTTGTGATTTTAACACAATAACATAAAAAGAAGAATTGAAATTAAGGTTTAAAGATATTATTCAAATATGGTGAAGTGTTTTACATATGAACTAAGAATTTCACTTGTCAAAGGAATCTACTGTCTTGAAGGTCACACTCAGTTTCACTGTTTTAAATTTTAGTCACGAATGAAAACTCCAAGTTGTTACCTAGACTCAAAATGACTCAGGATCTATGTCTTGGTCTTCGTACTCACTTCACTACCTCCTTTCTTTCTTCTGGCTAGGACAGGCACAGGATTTGGACACACTAACTAAGTCCCAAGCCCTAAGCCCAATGGTTCTGAACTCTAAAAATAATGAACAAACATCCTGAATGCATGTCAGAGGCTGGCTCTAATAATGGGAATTCTCCAAATTACATTCCATGTGGATGGAGTACCTTTTATTAAAGGGGAAGTAATAAAAATATGATAATTTGAAACATATTATTATTAAAACTCAGCAGTAACTACAGCAATTAGTTCAAAAACAGGCCAATCTTGGGAAGGAATATTTTATCACTGAAGCTGCTCAGAAAGGCTGACTCATATTAATAATAAAAAAGTGAGATAAACTTCTGATTGATACTATTTCTGCTCTAACATTCTCTCCTGACAACACATCTGCTTAACTTTCTGCACCTGGGCTGAGAGCACCTGCTGCAGTATCCCTGAGGCTCCACTTTCTCCTGAGAGTGCTCTGGACTCATTAACAAATATTTACTGAGCGTAAGGATGCATAGGGCATCTCTCCCAACACTGAGGTTAAAAGAGGGAACAAATCAAGCCCTTGACCTCAAGGAGCGTACAGGTAGGGAATGTAAAGGTAATAAAAAAATTAAATGTGTCAGGTCTCAGGAGTGATAGATGCTGTGAACACTTAAAAAAAACAAACAAAACCCAACACATTAAGGAGAACAAAGAGGGATGGGTGTGGGGGGAAGAGTCTAATTGTTGATGGATGATCAGGAAGGCCTCTCAGAAGTGACAATGTGAACCACAGGCTAGGTAAACAGAGGCCCAGGCTAAGAGTGAAAAAAGTGTCAAACCCTAGAGGGAGCATCCTGGAAACAGAAAAGAGGCCCATGTGCCTGTGTGGCTGGACCAAGATCAGAGGAGAGAGAAGTAGGATTTGAGGTCATAGAAGCAGGGCTGGGCCAATGGGTGAGGTCTTACTGGCACAGTGGGGACATGGAATGCTACTCTGAGGGAGATGGAAATTGATAGGGGCTCAGATTTTAGCACAGGAAAAACTTGCTTTGAAATATTTGAGCAGAATCACTCTGGCTGCTGTGTTGAAGACAGATTGTATGACAAGATGAGGAAAGCAAGGGCAGAAACAAAATATCTCTCAGCAACAGCCCAAGATTAATAAGAATCTAAGATAAAGGTGGCTTAGACCAGGTACTGCTGGTGGAGATGGAGGAAGTAACAAAAGTAAGGCAGAGTTAGCTGATTTACTACTGCTAGGCTCTGTGTATGTGTGTTTGAGAGAGAGAAATGGTCAAGGATGACCACCTATCTGGAGGAGGGGTGGTTATTGGCTTGGAGAATGCCCGAGTACTAGGGAGAAACAGGTTTATAAACAGTGTTATAAGAATATTGGTCATTATTATTATTATTAATTTGTATTATCTACATCTACTCATTAGATTATAAAATATTATGAGGGCAGGGGATTTTGTCTGTGTTGTTCACAGCTGTATTTAGTGCTTAAAATAATGTCTGGCACATGTTAAGTGCTCAGTTAATGTGTGGAATGAGTGAATGACTAATGAAAAGTATAAAGCAGTCAGTTCATTGTCTATTATTTGCAAATGAAAGCCTATTTTTATAGTGTGTTTTTCATATTTTAAACAACTTCAAGTAATCAAGTAGGGCATTCTAATTGAAATTCAAAACAATCCAGAAAAATACACAGGAAACAGTGAAAATTCTTTTCATATCACCCCCTTCCTTTTTCAAAGGTATATATAGCTATGTTTGCTTGGTATCATTTTAAAGACTTTTAAATTAATTACATAAGAGAGTCTGAAATAATATATAGTTTTGTTTCATTTCAGATTTAAATAAATAGCAAATTGCAGGAATTTGCAGTCTTTACATAGACCAATATGTCAGTCATTTCCTTCATGATATTGGAGATTTGTGTCTTGCCTAAGATCTTTATAGCCCTTATATTCTGATTTTTTTTTTTTTTTAGTAGATAGTTTTCCTTTGGGAGCTTTAAAAAATTTCCTATTTATCCTCAGACTTAAAAAATTTACCAACAGAGGTCTAGATGTGATTTTAAAGTTAGGCTTAGCAGGGTTTTTTTTTTTATTGTTTGTTTGTGTGTGTGTGTGTGTGTGTGTGTGTGTGTATGTGGTTAGCTTCAAAATGCATGCCTTTCTTTTTTTTTTCTTTTAATTTTATTGTTGTTGTATTACATCCATCCCTTTTTTTTCTCCCCTCTGTTCCCCTCCCC
>PVIW01014610.1:0-22719 GCA_004026585.1 Noctilio leporinus
TAAAAAAAAAAAAAAAAAGATCCAGAACATCTTCAAAAGGCAGCAGGCTGGGGTCAGGCAAGGAACCTGGCACCATTTTTGTTAGGACATATATAGACTATATTATTCTTGTAGAACTCTTATAAAACAGCTCATGAGTACAAATATGCCTCTTTTTCCTATGGGGTTTGGGAGTTGGGCTATTAGAGAGTAATCTTTTCTCTATTGGCTTTCAAAGTTGTGCTTAATTATTTTGTTTAATGAGTGAGCATCAATTTTATAGAAATAATAAAGTCATTACACATAAAAAGAAAATAAGAGCATGGTGGAGTGGGTGATAGGAAAAAGTGAGCATGAGCTCTACAGTTTCCTTTGTGTCCCTAAAACAGTGGCTTCCCTTCTCTGAACTCCTTACCTCATTATTTATCTGAGATGCCCTGTGTCTTTCTTGCTGTAAGGGTTAGAGATGAAGCACAGTGTTCTCTGTGGAATTGCTCCCTTCCCTGCCATAAAGGCAACTACAAGAAATTCTTCCTTGTGCAGCTGCTAGTGAAGAACATCCAGATGGAGGATGGCAAGATGATTCCAGCTTCACACTTCTTCAGAGAAGAAGATGACAGTGTCCTTGAGCTGACAAAAGCAGAGCTGGTCACCATGGAGGCTGTGAGGGTAAGAGACCACTTCAGGGCTGGTTAGGCAGATCACACACCACCCGTGGGTTTTGTGAATCACACTCCCTGGTGCCAGGCTATGCACACTCTCTATGGATGTATGTGCTGGCCCTAGGTGCAGTATTTATTTTATCCTGTCTTGGGGCTTTCCATGTCTTCTTGCCACTACTTCCTCTAGTTCGGAGACCCTGACTTTTCTTGGGTATCATTGTCATCAGTGGACAAGTGAAATAGAGGCCCCTGGAATAGCTGAGTCAGGTGCCAAGCTACAGGTCCTATGAATATGTGTACTGGAACCTTCCAGAAAGGGCCCCCTATAGGGAGTGCTCTGCAATGTGACCATCGCAGGTGTCACAGTCAGGCAGGCGTGGACTCCATTCCAGTTCCCTCCTCATGATACTGGGTAGTGCTTTTCTCTCTGAGAGTCAGTCTACTCCACCTGAGTCCAGTAAGTCACTTCCCAGAACTGTTCCTGACCTCCCTGACCTTATGGGAGACATGATATTGATAATACTTAGCCTTGTTGAATAGTTGTTATTGGATGAATTTACTCATTCAATTACTTATTTAAGAAATACGAATTGAACTCTTACCAAATGCCAGGTGCTAAGCCAGATACAAGGAATGTGACAATAAGCACTGTCTCTGCTGTCATAAAGTGTCCATTCTCATTAGAAAGAGCCAATGAACAGTCAAGCAAATGAAAAGAATAGTTTTAGACAAGGTGAAGTGCTACAAGTAAAATAACAAAGTAATAGGAACAGGCTCTGTAGGCTTGCAGACAACTTTAGATGACATAATTAGGGAAGCCTTCCCTGAGTGAAAGGAGTGGAGGGTTTGAGCAGAGATCTAAGTGTACAGAGAATACCTGGGAGAGGACCTTCAACACAGAACAGCAAGTGCAAGGCCCTAAGAGAGTAGGGCCGTCCCTGTGTTAGGGAACTACAAGAAGACAATGCAACTGGAGCCCAGGGAGGAGGGCTATGATGGGAGTCAGTGAGCCCATCAGCAGGGCATGTCAGTGAGTGTGGATGTTGGTGACAAGTGCTGATGGCAGGATTCAGCAAGGGAGAGGCCCAAGGACACTGAGAACTTTCTTAGTTGAAAACTGAACATTTAAATGTCTGTTAAAAAAAAAGAGATAGAGAGAAAGAAAAGAAAAGCCTATTCATTCAAAATAAATTCTTGACACAATTTTTCTAGCCCTGGCCCTATACCTGTTTTGGGGTTACAGGGTCAGCTGGACAAACTGGCTTTCTGGAGCTTACAGCTGAGTGGGACTCAAAGTGGGATGAGATTGTGTGTTTGTAGAGCTAGGCCTGAGTCAAAAACTGCTACAACTGAGTCCATCTGTGAAATGGAAAGAAAAGACTCTGCCTTTGTGGATGTTGTGAAAGGTAAAGGAGAGAATGCTTATGAAAAGGTCAATTTACTAGTACCAATTAGGATTAAAAAAATGTTGGCAAAGAGCCTAACAGTCATCAAAAGAAGCAGATATTTCTAGAGTCTGTACACACATAGAGTTCCAAACATTTCAGGATTAGTAAAATACTTAAGTACTGTAACAACTCCATGAAGTTTATTCTTTTATTAACTTCATTTTCCATCTGAAGAATCCAGGTTGAGGCAGAGCCATAGCTAATGAGGCAAGTGCTTAGGCTGGAGTCTGTGCCTCCACCGCTACCGATCTGGTCCCTTTGTCATTTGCATTGATGTCATTGTGCCTATTGGTCAGAGCTTGGCTCTTTTAGAATGTGTGGCCTGGAGATGAACTGGGTGGAGGGAAAATGGCCAGAGGAGAGGCCAGTGTGGGAGCAGTTGCAGCCCCCATTATTGGTGGAGAAGGTTCACCCTGGTAGCCATAACAGGTGTCAGCCCATGATCTCCATTCAGCAGAGTTCACCAGGTGTCCATTGTGGACTAAGGCAGGCCATGGGCAACCAAGACTAGCCTTCCCTCTCCCGAACTGAAGCTGTGTGTGTGGTGCAAACACCATGTCTACTGAGCCACTTCTGTACCCCAAGAGCTCTGCCTGCTTCACACAAGGAGTCTTTCCACAGTGTTATCAGCCCTTCACACAGATGATGAAGCAGAAGCACCAACAGGCTCCCTGCATCAGGGATCAAGCCAGGATCTAAAGGAGGTTCTGTGGCTTTGGGGTACACTGCCTTTCAAGGGGAACCCATGTATCCAATAAGGACTGGTGCATCTAGAAGGCACCATGCAGTGGCATGCTCACATGCCATTAGGTGAATGGTGACTCCAGGACACAAGAGTCTGAGGAGGGTAGCTGCTGCACAGAGCAGTCGGGGTGGGTTTCATGAAAGAGATGGTGCAGAAGTTGGCCCTGAAGGATGCCCATGATTTAAATGTGAGCTGGGGTATCAGGGAAAGTTGTTGGCAGTGGGCAAGAGCCCAGGTGGAGGTGTGGAAGGCAGACAACAGTTGTGTGGGAACAGGGGGTGGCTCATTATTATTGCTGATGGTCACACTAAGGATGGGAAGGGTAAATCAAGGACACCTTTCCAAGAAAGAGAGCCAGGAAGAGATTGGGTTAAGATTCACCATGGTTTGGTCCTAAATGGGCCTGCCCACCCTCATCAATGACATGCTGTGGCCTGGAGCTCAGAGTATGAGACCTCTTCTGGCTCCTGTACTAAGAGGTCTGGCTGGGAACTTGGGAACAGTCATTCCTTCTTGACCTGCCAGACGACTTTCTTTGTAGACTGGGTGGGTGTTATCCTTTCCATGCTCACTCACAAGGCTGGCTGATAGGCAAAGCTGCTCTTCACAGGTCCAGAAACAGAGAGCACAGAACCAGCTAGCCTCTCAGCAAGGACGAGACCCAAGATTCCTGAGCCCATCAGTGTGCTTTGTTTTCATTCTCAAAACTAGCCCCATGTTGCCCTGCCTTCCACATCACAATACCCCTACACCAGTGTCACACTGAGGATATCCACACCTAGACAACATCACCAAGGTAAGGCCAGAGTAAGGAGCCAGTGCAGTTCAGGAGAAGTTGGGCCCTGCCTTTCTGGTCCCTAGCCATGCCCTCAGCTCAGCTTGTCCATCCTACTGCCCGACTCTGGACTGCCATAGGAACCCCAGAGAAGCTGGGAGCCAAGATGAGGTGGACCTGAGAGCAGCTGAGTGGCTTGGGCTGTGACAGCACCTCCGTCCCTAGGGAGTAGTCAGTCCAGGACCTTCAGGTTCCTCTAAGCACCTGCACTTTGGAGTGGACCCAGAGCCAAGCCTGATACTAGGTCATCTGTACACATGTCATAAGCTTCTGTCACCCACCTTACACCTGCTCCTGGCTCTCCTGGATGCTATTGTCTCAATGCGCCTATTTTTCAGAGTGCCTGGAAGCGGATTCTTCCCAATATCCTTGAGGTGAAAGACTCCACTGATTTTTTCAAGTCGGGTGCTGCGTCAGTGGACGTTGTAAGGTAAGACCAGGAGTAAAGGAGTCCTATCCCAGGGTCTGAGGCTGTGTCACTTATCAGCCTAAAACTTAATGGCAGGAAACTACCACCATTTGTTATGCTTATGATTATGCAGGTCAGTGATCCAAAAGGGCCCATGAGTGTAGGCCTGGCAGGCCACCTTGAATGGCCACAGGTCAGTGGACTGTCAGGATCTGGGATAGCTGAGTAGGGATGTGCTACTGCTAGTTGGCTTCTCACTGCCATGCCTAGCACCTTGGGCAGGGAAGGCTGGCAACAGCTTTGTTGGCACCCCTAACCAGGCGCTGGCATGTGGTGGTTTGGGCACTTGGACTCTAGCAACTCACTGTGCTGAATGAGAGTGTCAGCAAACAAGGCAGGTGTGGTAGTACCATTCATCATGCAGCCTGGAAAGTTTCATCATGTCACCGCCACTGACTTGATTGGTCTCAGCAGTTGTAAGCCCATCCAGGTTCATGGGCAAGGCTGGGGCGGGGAGCTGAAGCCCCACCCCTCAATGGGAAGAAGATCAACTAATGCATGGTTTTGCTTTAAAACTGCCATAATCCCCAACACCACAGGTGAAAGCCAAAGTGTACAGTGCTGGGGAGAGGGGGCAGGCAGGTAGAGCCTAAGCAGATGAATGTAACCTTACAAGTCTCCCCACCAGGTGTGTGTTGAGGGTAAGGGAATCATGAATGCAATATTTAAAAAACAAGTATAAATTTATGTGCAGTGAAATGCACAGAACTTAAGACAACAGTTTGGTAAACTTTGGTTTTAACTTGTGAACCCACAAGTTAAACTATATCACATATATATTATGTTCTATATTTCATATATAACACAAGTGATATCTTAATCAAGATAGACACCAACTTCACCCCAGAAGGTTCCCTTCCTAATTCTCTCTGGTTAGTGGCCCCGTAGCTCATGCCCAATCTGTCACAATAGATTAGTTTAACTGTTCTACCTCTTCCTATGAATTCTCCTGTTTTCCATTTAACAGTATATAGAGAAGAATGTGGAATGCAGTAGAACATCTTTGCTTATAATCAATAGTAAGTTAATTCAGTCTGGTTTAAACAAAAAAGTCAAAAAGCAGAAGTTCAAAAGTCTACAATACCTCTCTTTAGACATAGCTGACTACTCTAAAGGCTCAAATTATGCCTTTAACTTTGTCCCCGTCCATTGCTTTTTTTGGGACCGGTTTTTCCTCACAGTGACAAGCACAGTAGCTCTGGTCAAATTTCTTGTCTTTTCAACTTTCTCATTGAAAAAGAGGTGGCTTCCCCAGCAGTTTCACATATGTCCTTGACTTGAATTTACTGGCTGTGGTGGAGTCATGAACCATCACACACAAGAGGAGGCATGCACTACCTGGCCAAAGCTTGGACATGTGCCTACTTTTGGAGATAAGATTTGAGTCTACTACATTGAACCAATCTCTCTGGGAAAAGGGGAGATGGTTGTTCCCTTGGATAACATGTGTGTTCCCAGGTGCATGGGAAGTGGGTGCTAGGAAGGCAGGAACAAAAATGTCTGCTGTACACAGGGAGTGGTTTCTTGGACTTCAATTGGGCTCACTTAAATGTCTGCAGTCAACTGTGAGGCCTGCTAGGGTTTGACTGCTCTAGGTTGACCCCTTCAGCAGGATGACCCAGGATTGTCCCAGTGGTAGTGGTGAGGTGGTAATAGGAACCTAAAAAAAGGAGCAGAATGAATAAATCACCTCCATGCATTCTATTGGCCAGAGAAAGTCACATGGCCATGCCAGCTTCAAGAGGTGGGAAAATGGACTCCGCCTTTTTTTTTTTTTTTTAACTTGTAGTCAACTCTATTTGTTTTTGAGAAATCAAAGTGTGACAATTCAGTAAGAGTTTCAGCTGCAAGATGTTTAGGAAATACCCCTCTTTCTTCTGTGTCCATCTTCTCAACTCACATCCCTCTACAGAAATTCACTAATTGTTAGTACAGGTTTGAGATTATTCAGTGCATTCCCAAGATAATACAGATTTTTCCTCTAGCATTTACTGCACCTTGGCTATTTTTATTTTTCATTTAATACACCTTACTGATTCTTCATACTAGTGAATTTAGAATAGTTTCATTATTATGATTCCCATGATTAATAAGGTATAATTTACATACAATAAAATGCATTTAAATGACATGTTCAGTTAAGTGAGTTTTTTAAAGTACATTCTTTTTTAAAATTGATTTTAGTGAGGAAGAAGGAGAGAGAAAGAGAGAAACATCAATTTGTGGTTCCACTTATGTATGCATTCATTGGTTCATTCTTGCATGTATCCTGATTGGGATCCAACCTGAAACCTTGGCATATAGAGTCAACACTCTAACCAACTGAACTACACAGCCAGGGCAATTAGATGAGTTTTGATAAATTTATACACCAGTGTAATCATCACCACAATTGCACACAACATTTCCATCACTCCCAGAAAGTTCCCTTGCGCTCCTTTCCAATCAGTCTCTGCCACTCCCAACTCCAGGCAACCATTGATTTTTCTGCCTATAGATAGGTTTTGTGTATTCTAGAACTTCATAGAAATGGAATCATGAAGTATGTACTCTTGTGTCTGACTGCCTTATTTCTTCATGTTTTTGAGATTCATTTACATTGTTTTTTAAAGTATATTTTATTGATTATTCGATTACAGTTGTCCCAATTTCTTTTCCCTTTGCTACCCTCCACTCAGGACCCCAATTCCCTCCTGCAATCTTACCACCCTTAGTTTACATCTATGGGTCGTACATATAAGTTCCCTGATTTTACCCTTTCCTCTATTATTCTTAACTTCCCCTTGACTCTCTTGTACCCACCAATTATGTTTCCTAATCCCTGCACCATTTCCCCATTTCTACCCCTTCCCCCTCCCAGCTGATAACTCTCCCAATGATCTCCATACCTATGATTCTGATCCCATTCTGGTTGTTTGTTAATTTCTTTTTATTTATTATTTTTTAAAATATTTTATTTATTATTTCCAGAGATAGAGGAAGGGAGAGAGGCAGAGAGGGAGAGAAGCATCAATGTATGGTTGCCTTTTCCTGCCTCCAGCCACAGACCTGGCTGGAGACCTGGCTTGCAACCTGGTTATGTGCCCTGGCTGGAAATTGAACCAGTGACCTTTGGGTTCGCAGGCCAGTGCCTATTCACTGAGCCACCAGCCAGGGCATTAGCTATGAACATTATGAACATTAATTCATAGATTTGATCTTTTTTTTTCTTAAGTAAGTCCCTTTAACATTTCATATAATAATGGCTTGGTGATGGTGAACTCCTTTAGCTTTACCTTGTATAGGAAGCACTTTATCTGCCCTTCCATTCTGAATGATAGCTTTGCTGGATAGAATAATCTTGGTTGTAGGTCCTTGCTTTTCACCATTTTGAATACTTCTTTCCAGTCCCTTCTTGTTTGCAGAGTTTGTTTTGAGAAATCAGCTGATAATCTTACAGGAACCCCTTTTCTTTTCTTTTATTGCTTTTAAAATTCTCACTTTAAACTTTGACATTTTAATTATGATGTGTCTTGGTGTAGTCCTCTTTGGATCTAGCTTGTTTGGAACTCTGTGCTTCCTAGGCTTGTAAGTCTACTTTCTTTGCCAAATTTGGGAAGCTTTACTTCATTATTTTTTCACCCAAGTTTTCAGTTCCTCTTCTTCTGGCACCCCTATGATTCAGAAAACAGAACCAAATATATGAATACAGTGAATAGGCCTTCAGTGGTCAAGGGGAAAGGGGTTGGGGGGAGGGGGGAGGCAGAGGCAAGGAAGGGGAGCAGCTTACACAAGAACCTAGTATACAGGAACCATGGACATGGACAACAGGTGGGATTGACTTTGGGGGGAATGGGTGGGTGGGGAGGGGGACAGAGGGGAGCAAAAGGGGGATGGGTGTAATACAACAACAATAAAATTAAAAAAAAAAAAGATTTGAAAGCAACTATAACTCCAGCAACTATGGAGTATTCTGGGATTCTAACTTTCATTATATATCCTTTCACACCTTAGTTCTAGGGCAGTAACAGAGGGTACTCAAGAAAGGCAAGAAAAAATGAGCTTCTAAGATCTTGGGACATGATTTTTTTAAGAGTCAGTGGGACTTTTACAGTTCAGTATAAGGTGCTAGGAAACATAACAGATTTCTAAGTGAGAGAGGTAGGGATGCTGAGATGGTCTATCAGGAGACTTTGAGGCACTTCTAAAACCAGCTTTTTTTTTTTTTTTTTTTTTTTAACCTACCTTCATATACCTACATCCATCCAGCTGGTTTTTACAACTCAAATATTTCAATTAGATTAGTTAACTTCCTCACAGAATGAACATTTTCACCCCAAGTTCTCTATGGGGACTTTCAGGAGACTATAAAATCCTAAAAATTGCTCCCTTGTTACCTGGAAAAAATATTCAAGAACAGTGAGACATGAGGGTTTCAGGTAGAAAGAACAGCTTACTTAATCAGGCTTGGCCCTGGATGGGTGTTTGTCCCAAACACCAAGAGGTTGAGGATTCAATTTCCTGTCAGTGCACATACCTAGGCTGTGGGTTTTTCACAAGAGGCAACCAATCCATGTCTCTCTCTCATATCAATGTTCTCTCTCTTTCTTCCCCTCTCTCTAAAAATCAATAAACATATCCTAAGGTGAAAAAATAAATAAATAAAAATAAAGTCATCCCAGAGGTTCCTAAGCCTTTCCTCATTTTGTACTGTTTGACTATTTATTTTTTCCTTATGTTCCAAATCATTGATTTGAACTACAGTTTTTTCTCTTCACAACAGGCTTCTATGCTTGCCTCTGTTTCTTAGGTAGAGATGTCACACCTGTTATGTTATAAGGGGCACAGCCTTAGGTATTCGTAAGTGCAGGGCAACCTGTCTCACCATGTTGTGGTGCTCTATGTGGGGGAGGGGTCTGAGAGGGAACAGTACTGCTTGCTCAGTACTCCTTTCTTTTCCAGGCACTTCTCCTGTTTCCCCTATGAGAATGGCACCTCTCTAACTATTTCCCTAACCATGGTTCCCAGAGTGGGTGGGTCTGTAGATGTTCAGGATTGTGGGGCTCTCTAAATAAAAAGACTCTGCTGAGAGCCAGGCAGTTTCTTCCTCTGCACCAACTCCCACTGGTTTTCACAGTCAGAAGCAATGAGGCTTTATTTTCCCCCAGCACTGGAACCATGATGAGCCATGCAGTCTTGTCTGGTGCCAGGAGTGCTCCCCAGGTGTGCTCCCCAGGTGTCCCTATTTTTTTTTAATGCATGACTGCACTTTATGCTGGCTGACCACAGCCACTGTCTAGCCACAGCTGCTGTGCCACAAAACCACATCCTCTCTGTCCCGGCTCTGCCTCTCCTACCTGTCTGGATGAGTATTTCTTCTTAATATCTTTTCTGGACTTCCATACAGCTTGGCTTTCTGGAATTTCTGGTTGTCTCTAGTTTTGGGGTAGTTGTATTCCTTCTCAATTCTGGAGAGAGACTTATGCCTTCATCTTGGCTGGAAGTGCTATTTACATTTGGACCCCACCTCTTGATGGCAGGTGTTGCAGTCACAGGTTTGCAACATATATAAAAGTGCTGAATTGGGGCTGCATGCTTAGAAATCTTGGGTACTATGAGTCCTTTGTAGCCTCTCTGACTTATTAATGTGGCCAGTGTAAAGTATAAAATAAATGTTTTGTTAAAAAATAATGCTAAGTAAAAGGACTTCAGACACCCTGGAGAATGATGTTCAGAGGCCAGGCCAGTACTCTGAACCAGGCAGTACTTCTGAGTTGAGGCTGATGGAGGAGGCAGAGAAAACTGACTCTTTCTGTTTTGTCAATAGTTAAAAGCATATGTCTTTTTGTTTTTATTATGGTAAAAAACAATGTGATCTACCCTCTTAAACTTTTAAGTGTACATTACGGCATTGTTAACTAAAAGCACAATGGTGTACAGCAGATCTCTAGAATTTTTTCAGCTTTTATGACTGAAACTATATACCCATTGAACAGCAACTCTCCATCCCCCCACCCCAGACTCTGCTTCAAAGAATTTGACTATTTTAGATGCCTTATATAAGTGGAATCATACAGTATTTGTCCTTTTGTGACTGGCTTATTTCATTTAGTGTAATGTCCTCCAGATTTACCATGTTGTAGTATATAACAGGATTTTTTTCTCTTTAAAGTCTGAATAATACTCCATTGTATTAGGCACCACATTTTATTTATCCATTCATCTATTGATGAACATTTAGCTTGTTTTTACCTTTTGACTAAAGTAACTAATGAACAAGTGAGTGAAGTTATCTCTTTGAGATCTTGATTTCAATTCTTTGAAAGAAATACCCAGAAGTGCAATTGCTGGATCATATACTGTATAGTTCTCTTTTTAATGTTTTCAACAACTTTTATATATTTTTCCATGGTGGCTGTACAATTTAATATTTTTACCAGTAGTACATGAGTTCTAGTTTTCCCTTGCCAGCACTTTGTTTTTAATTCATTTTGTTTTACTTTGTTTAATAATGGTCATGCTAACAAGTGCGAGGCAATATCTCACTGTAGAGTTGACTTGCATTCTCCTGATGATGAGTGATGTTGCACATCTTTTCAAATACCTGTTGGCCATTTGTATGTCTTCTCTGGAGAAATATCTATTCAACTCTTTTGCCCATTTTAAATATTAGGTTATTTGTGAGATTTTTGCTGTTAAGGTTTAGGAATTCCTTGTATTCTGGATATTAACCTCTTAACAGACACATGGTTTGCAAATATTTTCTCCCATTCTGAAATTATCTTCTCATTCTGTTGATTGTTTCCTTTGCAGTTCAGATATGTTGTAAGTTAATGTTGTCCCACTTGCATTTTGTTGCCTGTGATTTTGGTGTCACATTCAAGAAATCATTGCTAAGACAAATGTGAAGCTTTTCCTTTATGTTTTCTCCTAGGAGTTTTACAATTTCAGGTACTACATTTAAGTCATAAATCCATTTTGAGTTGATGTTTGTCCAACAAAGGTG
Source organism: Noctilio leporinus (assembly GCA_004026585.1). Taxonomy (NCBI): domain Eukaryota; kingdom Metazoa; phylum Chordata; class Mammalia; order Chiroptera; family Noctilionidae; genus Noctilio; species Noctilio leporinus. Next base: position 11,124 of record PVIW01014610.1, read on the forward strand.
TAGTGGTAAACATAATGAAGAAAGTATCTTCATATTGAAAGATAAATCAGGCCACTCCATAGAATATAGCAGAATTTATTATAGAGTAATTTACTTAATGAGGAGATAGTATTAGAGTGGAAGAGACAACCTAACAACTCTGCAAAGATTATTCTTCAATAACAGACTTCTGTTACTGTACTTATTTAAAAGTATAACTCAGGTACTAATAACTGATAGGACAAAGGGACAAAGAATGCAGTGGTACCAGGGGCTATAGATCCTGGGTCTTGTGATAGATGATTGTTTATAATCTATACTATTACTAGTTTGATATTTATCTTGTCATGCTATTCCTGTTGTTACTAACAAAAATGTTTATGGCTACATTTTAAGGACCACAGATAATCATCAACTAACAGCTTTGATATGCTTACTGAGGACATTGAAGTTGGTCAAAGGACACAAAGATGGAAATGGCTTTGTTCACATCTTATCTATACAGTCTTGTATAGTTTAAGATAAAGGTTTAATTTCAGCCTTTTGCATGTGGATATTGTTTTCCCAGCACCATTTGTTGAAGAGATTTCCTTTTATCCCATTGTTTACTTGATCCTGTCTTGAAGATTAGTTGCTCTATTTCTGGGCTCTCTATTCTGTTCTAGTCTACATGTCTCTTTTAAAATATACATTTTATTTATTTATTTTTAGAGAGAGGGTAAAGAAGGGAGAGAAGGAAACATCTATGTGAGAGAGAACCACCAATCAATTGCCTCTTACACCCCAAACAGGGACTGAACCCACAACCTAGACATGTTCCCTGACCAGGTACCAAACCTGTGACCTTTTGTTTTGCAGAATGATGCACAACCAACTGAACCACTCCAGTAAGGGCAGTATATCTGTCTTTATGTTAGTACCAGACTGTCTTGATTACTATAGCTTTGTACTATGTTTTGATATTAGGAAGTATAATGCCTCCAGCTTTGTTCTATTCAAGATTATTTTGGCTAACCAGGGTCCTTTGTGGTTTCATATGAATTTTAGACTGTTTTATTTCTGTAAAAAAAAAAGAAAAAAAAGCAATTGGGCTTTTCATAAAGAGTACATGGCAGCTCTGGCTGGTGTGGCTCAATAAATTGAGCATCGGCCTGCAAACCAAAGGGTCGCTGGTTCAATTCAATCAGTGCACATAATCAGGTTGCAAGCCAGGTCTCCAGCCAGGTCCCCAGCTAGAGGTATGTGTAGGCAACAATACATTGAGGTTTCTCTCCCTCTCTTCCTCCTTTTCCCTCTCTCTAAGAATAATAAATAAAATCTTAAAAATAAAGAGTACATGGAATCTGTCGATAGCTTTGGGTAGTGTAATATTTTAACAATATTAACTCTTCAAAATCATGAACATGTTATTTATTTGCATCTTCTTTAATTTCTTTCAGCAATATTTTATAGTTTTCATTGTACAGGTCTCTTACCTCTTTGGTCAAATTTATTCCTCAGTATTTTATTATTTTCAGTTCTATTGTAAATGAGATTCTTATTGTCCTTTTTGGAATGCTCACTTTTAGTGTATGGAAGTGTAACAGACTTTTCTCTATTGATTTTGTTTCCTGCAACTGTACTGAGTTTGTTTCCCCATTCTAACACTAGTAGATTTTTAGGGTCTTCTACATATCTTGAGTTTAAGTTGGTGTATTGTGTAAGTTGGTGGCTTACTTTCAGTTTTTTGCACGTAACTGTCCAGATCTCTCAATACCATTTATTAAAGAGACTATTTTTACTACATTTTATGCTCCTACCCTCTTCATCAAATATTAATTGACCATTGAGTCATGGGTTTATTTCTGGGTTCTTTATTCTGTTCCAGTTATCTATGTGTCTGTTTTTATGCCAGTACCACACTGTTTTGATTACAGTGGCCTTGTAGTATAGTTTGATGTCAGGTATTGTGATCCCTCCTACCTTTTTTTTTCTCTCTCTCTCTCAAGATTGCTGAGGCTATTTGGGGGCATTTTGGTTCTTTATAGTTTTAAAATATTTGTTCTAGATCTGTTAAATATGTCACTGGTATTTTAATTGGAATTGCATTGAATCTATAGATTGCTTTGGATAGTATGGACATTTTAATGATATTCTTCCAATTTATGAACATGGTGTTGCTTTCATTTCTTTGTATGTTTTTTAAAATTTCTTTATTTAGTGTTCTGTAGTTTTCCAAGTGAAGGCCTTTTATCTCCTGGGTTTAACTTATTCCTATGTACTTTACTTTTCTTGTTGCATAGTAAATGAGATTTTCTCCCCTACTTTCTGCTTCTGATATCTCATTGTTGGTGTACAAAAATGCCTTTCATTTCTGAATATTGACTTTGTATACCACTATTTTGTCAAATTTAATTATTAGGTCAAATAGTTTTTTAGTGGAGACTGTATGGTTTTCTATGTATGCTATCATATCATCTGCAAGTAATGAGTTTTACTTACCCCTTTCCAATTTGGATAACTTTTATTTATTTTTCTTGCCTGGTTACCAAGGCTAGAACTTCCAATACTATGTGAAATAGAAGTGGTAAAAATGGAACTCTTGTTTAGTTTCTGATCTTCAGGGGAAAGCTATTAGTTTTTGCCTGTTGAGTATGATGTTGGCTGTAGGTCTCTTGTATATGGCCTTTATTATATGGAAGCATTCTCCCTCTATTCCCACTTTGCTGAGTGTCTTCATTGTAAATATGTGCTGTACTTTATCAAATGCCTTTTCAGCATCTACATATGATCATGTGATTTTGTCTTTTGTTTATATGGTATATTATGCTTATTGATTTGTGAATATTGTGCCATCCTTGCATCCCTGGGATGAACCCCACTTGATCATTGTGTATAATCATTTTAATGTAGTGCTAGATCCAAATTGCCATACTTTGTAAGGGATTTTAGCATTGATGCTCATCAGAGATATTGGCCTGTAGTTTTCTTTCTGTGTTGTGTGTTTATCTGGTTTTGGAATTATGATGATACTGGCCTTGAAGAAAGAGTTTGGGAGTCTTCCCTCTTCTTGAATTTTCTGGAATAGTTTGAAAAAGATAGCAGTTAGTTATTCTTTAAATGTTTGGCAAAATTCCCTCATGAAGCTGTTCAGCCCTGCACTTTTGTGTGCTGGGAGTTTTTTTTATTACTGCTTCAATTTTGCTAGTTGTTATTGGTCTATCTAGGCTTTCTGCTTCCTCTTGATTCAGTTTTAGAAGATTTTATGTTTCAAGAAATTTGTCCATTTTATTCAGATTGTTATTTTTTTGTTGTTATATAGCTGTTTGTAGTAATTTCTTACAGACGCTTGTATTTCTGTGGCATCAGTTGTGATTTCTCCTCTGTCATTTCTAATTTTATTTATTTGGGTTCTCTCTTTTTTTCTTGATGAGTCTGGTTAAACACTTGTCAATTTTCTTTATCTCTTTAAAGAATGAGCTCCTGAATTTATTGATTCTTTGAATTATTCTGATAGTCTCTATGTCTTTTAATTCTGCTTTAATTTTGATTATTTCCTTTCTTATACTTGCTCTGGGTTTTGTTTATTGTTGTTCCTCTAGTTCTAGTAGCTGCATGGTTAGGTTATTTGAGATTCTTCTATCTTTTTTAGGTAGGCCTGTATTGCTATGAACTCCCCTCTGAGGACTGCCTTTGCTATGTCCCATAGATTTTGGTCTGTTGTGTGTTCATTTACATTGGTTTCCAGAAACTTTTTAATTTCTCCTAATCCTTTCATTAACCCATTCATTACTTAATAGCATGTTATTTAGTCTCCATGAATTTGAATGTTTTTGAGTTTTTTTCCTGGAGGTTGGCTTCTGGTTATAAGCTGTTGTGATCTGGGATGATTAATATAACTTAAATTTTCTTTTTTTTTTAAATTTTATTATTGTTGTATTACATCCATCCCCTTTTTGCTTCCCTCTGTCCCCCTCCCCACCCACCCATTACCCCCAAAGTCAATCCCACCTGTTGTCCATGTCCATGGTTCCTTTATACTAGGTTCTTGTCTAAACTGCTCTCCTTCCCTGCCTCTGCCTCCCCCTTGCCCCCATAACTTAAATTTTCTTGAATGTGTGGAGGCTTGTTTTTGTCTTAACATGTGGTCTGCCTTTGAGAACGTCCCATGTGCATTTGAAAAGAATTTGTATTTTGCTCCCTTGGTGTGAAAAGTTCTGTATATATCAATTAAGTCCTTTTGCTCAAAGTGCTTTTCAATGCCACAATATCCTTAGAGTTTTTTTGCTTAGAAGATCTGTCTGTTGTTGACAATGGAGTCTTATATCCCTACTATGAGTGTGCTGTTATCTATATCCTTCTTGAAGTCCTCCAAGATTTTTCATATATATTTGGGTCCTCCTATGTTGGATGCATATATGTTTACAAGGGTTATATTTTCTTAGTGGATTGCTCCCTTAAGTAACTGTTCTTCTTTGTCTCTTTTAATGGTCTTTGTTGTGAAATCTATTTTGTCTGATATAAGTATTGCTACCCCAGCTTTTTCTTCATGCTCATTTTCTTAAAATATTTTTTTTCCGTCTCTTTACTTTCAGTTTGTTCTGAGGTGGGTCTCTTGTAGATAGCATATATGTTGGTCATGTTTTCTTATCCAGTCAGCTACCTATGTCTTTTAATTGGTACATCAACCCAATTAGTATTAAGATTACTACTTAAGAGAGTTGCCAAAATCTATGGGACATAGCAAAGGCAGTCCTCAGAGGGGAGTTCACAGCAATACATGCCTACCTAAAAAAGATAGAAGAATCTCAAATAAATAACCCAACCATGCAGCTACTAGAACTAAAGGAACAACAATAAACAAAACCCAGAGCAAGTACAAGAAAGGAAATAATCAAGATTAAAGCAGAATTAAAAGACATAGAGACTATCAGAATAATTCAAAGAATCAATAAATTCAGGAACCCGTTCTTTAAAAAGATAAAGAAAATTGACAAATGTTTCATTATTCATTATTATTTTTCCTTTATATTTTTGTTCTCTCTCTCTCTCTCTCTCTCTCTCTCTCTCTCTCTCTCTCTCTCTCTCTCTCTCCCTTTCTCTTTATAGCAGTCCTTTAACATCTCTTGCAATTGTGGTTTGGTGGAGATGTATTTGTTTAGCATTCTTTTATCTGGGAAACTCATTTCACCTTCCATTTTGAATGAGGGCCTTGCTGGGTAGAGTAGTCTTGATTGTAGGTCTTTGTTTTTCATAGCTTGGAATATTTCTTTCCAGTCACTTCTGGCTTGTAGTGTTTCTATTGAGAAATCAGCTGATAGTTTTATCAGAGTTCCCTTGTGCATTACTAGCTGTTTCACTCTTGCTGCCTTTAGAGTTGTCTCTTTGTCTTCGAATGTTACCATTTTGATTATCATGTGTCTCAGTGTGGGCTTCTTTGGGTACATCTCCATTGGGACCCTCTGTGCTTCCTGGACTTACATAGCTTTTTCTCTCCTCAAGTTAGGGAAGTTTTCTGTCATTACTTTTTCAAACAGGTTTTCTATCCCTTGCTCCTCTTCTTCTCTTTCTAGTATCCCTATGATACAGATATTATTATGTTTCAGATTGTCCTGCATCTTTCTTAAATGCTCTTCATTCTTTTTCATTGTTTCTTCCTTTTGTTGCACTGTCTGGGAATTTTTTTCCACTTTGTTCTCCAGTTCACTGATTCAGTCCTCTGCCTCATCTAGCCTGCATTTGATTCCTTCTACTGTGTTCTTCAATTCAGAAATTGTACTCTTCTTTTCCTCCTGGCTCTTATTGATGGTTTCTATGTCCCTTTTAATGCTTGTGTAATTCTTAGTAAGTTCCTTGCAGTTTCCCTGGAGTTCTTTGTAGTTCCCCTGGAGTTGTTTGTAGTTTTCTTTGAACTCATTGATCTCATTGAACTTCTCTATTATCACTATTTTGAATTCCATGTCTGATAGTTTGTTTGTCTCTATTTCTTTCATTTAGCAGTCTTTCTGGGGATTCCTCCTTTCCTTTCAATGGGGGATTGTTTCTTTTTCTCCCCATTTTAGGTGACTCTTCTTGTTTCTTTCTGTTTCTTAGATTGATCTGCTTTGACTCCCTACCTTCATGGTGTGACCGTGCATTTTCCTAGGTTTCCTGTATTTGATGCTCTTGGATTACCCTTATTCCATTTATTTGGGTTGCCTGGCTGTATTTCAGATTTAGATGGTGTCTTGCTCTTTGGTGATTTCTTTTCTTTATCTATGTGATCGAGAGTCACCCCTTCCACCATGCCTCATATACTTTTATTGAGCTGCTACTGAAACAGAATCACCAATCCAGGCAAAATACCCATACCCTCAAAGATAACCCCCACTTTTGATCACCCTGTCAAGTGCAAATGAGCCAGTATTAATCAGGGTGTAAAGAGATTAAGACTATTATAAAAAGGTAAAAATAAATGAATTTACTAACTAAAATATAAATGATTTTTGGGAAGGTAGAGGGAGGAGCAATGATAGTAGTGAGAAGGAGCAAAATGATGAAAGAAAGCAAAGTTTACATTTTACATGGATATGGGGAGATCATAATGAAGCAAAAAAAGGCAAGAATATAGCTTTAAGCATAAACATAAATTATAATATATGTATTATATATTATATACTATATATATTATGTATATGTGTGTGTGCGTGTGTGTGTGTGTGTGTGTGTGTGTGTGTGTGTATCATAAGCTTAAGAGATGTTTGTAGGAGAGGGAACTGATTTTGAAATGATATAGGTAGGAGGAATACTAAGAGTGAAGGGTTAGACCCAAGCTAAGACAGGGAACTACTCAAATTGGAAATGAAAAAAGGAAAGGACTGGAGGAGGGTGTAAGTGGAGTAGGAGAGGGAGATGCTAAGATTTGAGATTTAAAATACCAGAATAGCAATGATCTATAAATAAATTTGCAAAGACACCATAGCTACCTTCCTCTCCATACTCAATGGGCACTGACTGATCAAGGTGGATAGAGAACAAGTGTGTTTTATGAAAAGGAAAAAGAATGTGTGGTGACTTATGACAAAAATATGGTTTTGAGAGGCTAGATAGGGGAGAAATGAAGTGGGGACCAGAAATGAGCCACAGAAGGAGAGAAGATAGAATTTAAAATAAAAACAAGAAGAAGAAACTGGGTGACAAAATGGAATAAGGGGCAAAATATGACATTTGCGATACACTATAGTATAAAAACTAGTTACTTAAAATGCACTAATTATGAGGACAAGAAATGAATGTTAAAAAGATATGTTAGAGACTAATAATTCATGTAAAAGATTGTAGTGGAATTCATCTCCATAGTTTTAACCCCTTTCTTCTCATTCTAGTTTTGCCCCTGGTGACATCAGATCATGCCCCAGTCTAGGCCTAGGCAGCCTGTTTGCAACTAACAGCGTTCTACTTCCTGTGTCTGTCTCTTTTTGTTGACCAAGTCTCTCAGTAATCTACAATCAGTCTTAAGCACCTTGGGGGCAGGGCCCAGCAATTCCTGTGGGTGGAGCTATGGCTTCCTATAAGGCTGATGTCACTTGGACAGGAGTGGTCTGTGTGAAGAATGGCTCCGGTAGCCCGGGGATGAGTCAGCATTGGGGACCTATCTGCTGCTTCCTCAGTTCTCTCCACTCCAGGACACAGGGCAGGTAGGTGCAAAAGCAATCCTGTGCATCTTCCCAAAAAGAGTTTTCCACTTGCTGCCACCCATCTCTTAGAAAAGCCATTGTGTCAGGGCACAGATGCCTGTGCCCAGGATCTCTGCCATGTCTCTGGACTTTCCTTTAGCCCTGGAGGATGCCCTCTTTCTATACTCCCCCTCTCCAAAACTCAGAGTCTCTTACGGTCTGTGATGGTCACCACTCTCTAACAGTCTCATCCAAACTCACATAATTTCTCTCAGCTGTTACTGAGAATACAGCTACAGTAGAAGTGCTATTGACTAGTTTTTCAGAATCTGCACCAACTGACTACACTTCTTACCTTGCCAGTTCTTGGTTAATGAACCTGTCAAAAGCTGCCCCTACATGGTGCTGCTGGAAGCACTGGGGATGGCCGCCCTGATAACACTATTCAGAAACCATAGGCCTGTGGGCCACAGCTTTTTGCCTGCTCTCACATTCCAGACTCTGTTCATACCAACTTGCTACAACTTGCATTTGCTTGCACTCATTGATTCATTCTTTCCAGAATGGGGCAAGTATGCAGGACTGCTAGTTACTCTGCTGCCATCTTCCCTCCAAGTTACCAAGTTTTGATTTCACTAATTTTCTCTATTATTTTCTATTTAATTTATTTAAAAACATTTTTTATTAAAATATAGTTGGCTTCAATATTATATTTGTTCTAGGTGTACAACATAGTGATACCACATTTGTACCTTACATATGTACCTTACACTGTGATTACCACACTAAGTCTAGTAACTGTCACTATGAGAAATTATTACCATATAATTGACTGTAGTCCCTGAGCTGTAAGAATACTGTATCTTAGTGGCTAATGATTGGAAGTTTGTACCTCTTATTCCGTTTCATCTTTTTCACCCACCTCTCCACCTTGACCCCTCTGCAAACACCATTTTGTTCAGCACCTGAGTCAGTTTTTGTCATTTTATTCATTTTTTTAAAAATTTTATTGTTGTTGTATTACATCCATCCCCTTTTTGCTCCCCTTTGTCCCCCTCCCCACCCACCCATTACCCCCCAAAGTCAATCCCACCTGTTGTCCATGTCCATGGTTCCTTTATACTAGGTTCTTGCCTAAGCTGCTCCCCTTCTTTGCCTCTACCTCCCCCCTCCCCCCAACCCCTTTCCCTCTGACCACTGAAGGCCTATTCCTTGTACTCATATACTTGGTTCTGTTTTGCTTGTTGTTAGTTTTGCTCATTATTGTCCCGTAATGGGTGAGATCATATGATATTTGTCCTTTACTGACTGGCTTATTTCACTAAGCATAATAGTCTCCAGTTCCATCCGTGTTGTTGCAAAGGGTACAAGTTCCTTCGTTCTTTCTGCTATATAGAATTTCATTGTGTAAATGTACCCAAGTTTTTTGATCCAATCATCCACTGATGGGCACTTAGGCTGTTTCCAGCACTTGGCTATTGTAAATAGTGCTGCTATGAACATAGGTGTGCATAGGTTCTTATGAATGGGTGTTTCAGGATTCTTTGTGTATAGTCCAAGTAGTGGAATTACTGGATCAAAAGGCAGTTCCATTTTCAGTTTTTTAAGGAAACCCCATACTGTTTTCCACAGTGTCTGCACCAGCCTGCATTCCCACCAACAGTGCACGAGGGTTCCCTTTGCCCCTCATCCTCGCCAACACTTGTTGTTTGTTGATTTGCTGATGATTGCCATTCTGACAGGTGTGAGGTGGTATCTTAATGCAGTTTTAATTTGCATCTCTCTGATGACTGGCGATGTTGAGCATTCTTTCATATGCCTCTGGGCCCTTTGTATCTCTTCCTCAGTGAGTTGTCTGTTCAGGTCCTTTGCCCATTTTTTAATTGGGCTGTCTGTCTCCCTGGTGTTGAGTTGCATTAGTTCTTCATATATTTTGGAGATCAGACCCTTGTCTGAGGTATCATTGGCAATTATGTTTTCCCATACAGTTGGTTCCCTTTGAATTGTGCTGATATTTTCTTTAGCTGAACAGAAACTTTTCAATTTGATAAAGTCCCATTTGTTGATTCATACTTTGATTTCCTTTGCCCTTGGTGAAGTATCAGTAAACATATTTTTGGGTAAGATATCCGAAAGTTTACTGCCTATATTTTTCTCCAGGACCTTTATGGTGGCACTGCTTATGTTTAAATCCTTTATCCATCTTGAGTTTATTTTGGTGTATGGTGTAAGTTGGTGGTCTAGTTTTATTATTTTGCATGTTGCTGTCCAGTTCTCCAACACCATTTGTTGAAGAGACTGTTTTTACTCCATTGGATGTTCCTTCCCCCTTTGTCAAATATGAGTTGACCATAGAGTCCTGGGTTAATTTCTGGGCTCTCTATTCTGTTCCATTCATCTATATGTCTATTCTTATGCCAGTACCAGGCTGTTTTGATGACAGTAGCCTTGTAGTGTTGTTTGAAGTCCGGTATTGTGATTCCTTCTACCTTGTTCTTCTTTCTCAAGATTGTGGTGATTATTCGTGGGTGTTTTTGGCTCCATATAAATTTTTGAATTATTTTTTCTATTTCTGTGAAGTCTGTCATTGGTATTTTAATTGGGATTGCATTGAATCTGTAGATTGCTTTGGGTAGTATGGACATTTTAATGATGTTAATTCTTCCCATCCACGAACATGATATATGCTTCCATTTATTTGTGTCTTCTTTGATTTATTTCTTCATTGTTCTGTAGTTTTCTGAGTACAGGTCTTTTACCTCCTTAGTTAAGTTGATTCCTAGGTACTTAATTTTTCTTGTTGCTATGGTAAATGGGATTTGTTTTTTCACTTCTATTTCTGTTGTTTCATTATTGGTATACAAAAATGCTTTTGATTTCTGGATATTGACTTTATACCCAGCTATTTTGCTAAATTTGTTTATTAGGTCAAGTAAGTTTTTGGTGGAGTCCATCGGGTTTTGTATGTACACTATCATATCATCTGCAAATAATGACAGTTTGGCTTCCTCCTTTCCAATTTGGATACCTTTGATTCCTTTTTCTTCTCTGATGGCTATGGCTAGAACTTCCAAGACAATGTTGAATAGAAGTGGAGAAGGTGGACATCCTTGTCTCGTTCCTGATCTTAGGGGGAAGGCTTTCAGTTTTTGTCCATTAAGTATGATGTTGGCTTCAGGTTTCTCATAGATGGCCTTTATGATGTTGAGGTATGCTCCCTCTATTCCCGTTTTTCTGAGGGTTTTTATCATAAATGGTTGCTGCACTTTATCAAATGCTTTTTCAGCATCTATTGATATGATCATATGGTTTTTCTCTTTCAATTTGTTGATGTGGTGTATTACATTGATTGATTTATGAATGTTGTACCATCCTTGCATCCCTGGGATGAAGCCCACTTGATCATGGTGTATGATCTTTGTAATATACTGCTGAATCCTGTTGGCCAATATTTTGTAGAGAATTTTAGCATCTATGTTCATTAGAGATATTGGCCTGTAGCTTTCTTTCTTAGTTGTGTCTTGCCCTGGTTTTGGGATTAGAATAATATTGGCCTCATAGAAAGAGTTTGGGAACCTTTCCTCTTCCTGTATTTTTGGTATAGGTTGAGAAGGATAGGCGTTAGTTCTTCTTTAAATGTTTGGTAAAATTCACCTGTGTAGCCATCTGGTCTGGGGTATTTGTGCTTTGGGAGATTTTGGATGACTTCTTTAATTTCACTAGTTGTTATTGGCCTATTCAGGCTTTCTGCTTCTTCTGGGTTCAGTTTTGGTAGATTATACCTTTCCAGAAATGTGTCCATTTCATCCAGGTTGTCATATTTCTTGTCATATAGTTGTTTGTAGTAATTTCTTACAATCTTTTGTATTTCTGAGGTATCAGTTGTGATTTCCCCTCTTTCAGTTCTGATTCTGTTTATTTGGGTCCTCTCTCTCTTTTTCTTGATGAGTCTGGATAAGGGCTTGTCAATTTTGTTTATTTTT
>PVIW01014611.1:0-22716 GCA_004026585.1 Noctilio leporinus
AAAATGGAACTGCCTTTTGATCCAGCAATTCCACCACTTGGACTATACCCAAAGAATCCTGAAACACCAATTCATAAGAACCTATGCACACCTATGTTCATAGCGGCACTATTTACAATAGCCAAGTGCTGGAAACAGCCTAAGTGCCCATCAGTGGATGATTGGATCAAAAAACTTTGGTACATTTACACAATGGAATACTATATAGCAGAAAGAAAGAAGGAACTTATACCCTTTGCAACAACATGGATGGAACTGGAGAGTATTATGCTTAGTGAAATAAGCCAGTCAGTGAAGGACAAATATCATATGATCTCACCCATTACGGGACAATAATGATCAAAACTAACAACAAGCAAAACAGAACCAAATATATGAATACAGTGAATAGGCCTTCAGTGGTCAGTGGGAAGGGGGTTGGGGGGAGGGGGAAGGAAGAGGCAAGGAAGGGGAGCAGTTTAGACAAGAACATAGTATAAAGGAACCATGGACATGGACAACAGGTGGGATTGACTTTGGGGGGACTGGGTGGGTGGGGAGGAGGACAGAGGGGAGCAAAAAGGGGATGGATGTAATTCAACAATAATAAAATATAAAGAAAGAAAAAAAATGTCCTACTAAATTGCTTAATATTTGTTCCTATTCCCCAATCCAAACCCTCAGCAATCCATTTTTCAGGCAAACTCAAAGTACCAGCAGAGATTTACTTTTGAGACTGATGCATTCCTTGGTTAAGGATAATAATGATGGCCCTGGCTGGTAGCACAGTGGATAAGGCGCTAGCCTGTGAACCCCAAGTTCACTGGTTTGATTCCCCAGCCAGGGCATATAACCAGGTGGCAAGTCAGGTCTCCAGCCAGGTCTGTAGCTGGAGGCAGGTGAAAGGCAATTATACATTGATGTTTCTCTGTTTCTCTCCCTCTCTGCCTCTCTCCTTTCCCCTCTCTCTGGAAATAATAAATAAAATTAAAAAATAATAATAATGAAAATGTTTTGATTTCAAAGGCTTCTTACTAGACAATTGACTGTCTTATGGTATAAGTATGGCCACAAAACATTGAATTTTGGCTGCATTATTATTCTACTGGACTGTGTTAATAGAAATTTGAGAACAATGTTTTTAATGTTATTCACAGTGGTCTATAAATTGCATTAAAAGATTGGACATGGCAGGCCCGTCCTCCTGGGTCTGTTTTAGTGCCCCATGCCAGAGCAAAGTGGCCTTGAACCATTGCCCAGCCTCCACCCGTAGGCTGCAGGCACTGAAGCAGGTCATACAGCAGGAAAAAAAAAAAAAAAAAAAAAAAAAAAAAAAAAAAAAAAAAAAAAAAAAAAAAAAAAAAAAAAAAAAAAAAAAAAAAAAAAAAAAAAAAAGCAAGACAAAACAAAATCAAAAAAAAAAGGAAAAGAAAAAAACAAAAGAAAAAAAAAGGTGGGACATATGATTTTGACTCTTGAATTTAAAAGCAACTGTGTGATTAGGGCCAAAAGTTTTAGTCTTTCGGTGACTTAGTTTTTCCTATTCTATAAAACTTTACACATTGATAACTTATTGCTTTCAAAATTGCAAAGAAACCTTTCGAATGTTTAGGGGAAAAGTGAGCCAATTCTCTACTTGAAGTTTACAATGATGAAAAAATATACTTTCCCAGTGATCCTCTTTCTCTCATTAACTTAAAAATTCTACTGATGGTTTTGAGGCCTCAAGAAAGCCACAGGTAAAGGAACCATGGACATGGACAACAGGTGGGATTGACTTTGGGGGGAATGGGTGGGTGGGGAGGGGGACAGAGGGGAGCAAAAAGGGGATGGATGTAATACAACAACAATAAAATTTAAAAAAAAAAGAAAGCCACAGGTTTATTTTCACTGAAATAACACTGTACTAGTATCATTCATAATTATATATTAATTTGTATATTCTTAAATAATATACAATATTTATTTTTTCCAAAAAATATGCCATCATTAAAATAAATAATTTAACATGTGTTCATGAAAAAATTAGTATTTAAAGAAATTGGTAATAACAAGTAAATAGTGTTAGCATGGCTGCTAAAGTGCACAGGGAGAATGCTTACCAATTATTTTCAAGCCATTCTGTACTCTTTATTCTACAAGAGTCTACGTTTGTAGTTCCCAAAGTATATCAAGGCACCAGGCTGTTAAAATGAACTCACAGGGTACTGTGGAATATTTCATGTTTTTGAGGGGACCCAGCAATGTTCACCGTTTGACCCCATACAAACTACTAGTTCAAGGTAGTTCACAGATTCAATATGATATTACACTATATGTCTTCTGATAGCATCCATCCTTGTCAAATCAGATTGTTGGCAATTGCTGTGATAGAAAGCTGGTACTACACATAAATGGATGTGGAAGGGAAAGTGTCCAATCTGATCCAAGGCTTGAGAAATTGGGCAGTGCCCAACTTGTGGCCAATAACTCATAATTGAGTTATTGAATTATAGAATTCATAATTCTAGTCATTTAAGAATTATTTTAAATACATTTTTACTTTAAAAATTTTCAAGTTAATATTTATTAATTTATTGGGCCTAACTGCTTAGTAAGTGGTTCTGTTGTGTGTTTCTTTTAATCTAGGGGATTCAGAAAAATTATGGAACATACTGTAACTTGAGAAAGTTTGGGACCCTGTAGTCTATGTAACTGACAAGAGTTGACTCAAGAGTGGCTGTCTTTGCTGCCAGGTCTTTTTAGAGTTGAGGCCCCTTGGGTTAACCTGAGAAAATGCTGATCATGAAAACAAACACTGGGTGGTAGATACAATGGTTTAAACCAATCTTTAAAATTTTTCTTTTTTTGAAATTATAAACTTATTTTTTCAAATGGTTCATTCTGCTTTCTCAAATTAATAAGGAACCATGTGATAATGTTTATTCTCCTATAACCCAAGCATCTTTCCTGATAAGAAAAGTAAGAAAAGAAGGATAAAAATATCTTCAAATTCATAAATAGTTCAGGTATATTATATATTTTCAGTCCTGATACTAGTATTTTTGAAGTCTTGGCAAGAATTACTGTACATGTCGATTCCCTAGCCAGGGCACATAACCAGGTTGCAAGCCAGGTCTCCAGACAGATCTGTAGCTGGAGGCAGGTGAAAGGCAACCATACATTGGTGTCTCCCTCTCTGCCTCTCTTCCTTTCCCTCTTTCTAAAAATAATTAATAAAATCTTAAAAAAAAAAGAATTACTATATAGAGGTGCCTTCAGCCCAGACATATAGATATTTAAAAATTATAAATCAAGCCATTAAACTGTTAAATAAAATATAGTCTATGCTCTTACCATTAAAAAAAAAAGGCTTAAAATAAATTAATAAATAAAATTTAAAAATAATGCCTTCATAATGACCTTGAAGGCCATGTCCTAAATTCTAAGAGTCCATGAGGGCCCACTGGAGAATATGGCAATGTTAGGAATGTCAGTCAACATATAATCAAGCTTCTCTTTCCACCTGATTTAACTGCACTGCATGTGGTCTCCTGCAAGACAAGCCACCCATGCAAGCAGACATGAACGCGCCCAGCTTGTGCATCCACTCAGTTCATACCACTGCAAACAGCCACAATTTTCCAACCCCTCAAACCTAGACGATGCACCACTGTATCAAATCCCTTAAGACAATGGCTCCAAGAGAGATATGCACGTCCTGGAAGTGAGGATTGCACTATCTGGGCAGGAAATACCAGGTTCCTGGTTATCCATGACATGTTCTAGAAAGGAGGGAACAAAACTATTAGTGGAAACACCCTTGGCACCAAAAGCTCCTTATCCCATGGGGAGAATTGTACCTGATGATGAGCCAGATTAAGGTCCCCTAAAACCAGGATTCAAAGCAGGTGCCTCTTGTGCCAAGTCCAAAGATGATGCTAAAATTTGCCTATTCTCTGGCCTGTCTTAGAATAAAAATAAAAAATAAAAAAATGTTCCTAGATGCAAACCCCTTCCTTTTTAATCACTTCCTGTCAAAGAAAATGAGTGTTCTTGGTTGTGTGGGTTTTCATTTTTAACATGCAGAAAATACAAAATAAACTTGGCAAAAGGCAGTACATGCCCTTCTGTTCTTGTGATATTTCTGGCATTACTTGGGCGGAAGATGTGTGCCAGATCAGCACTTTAGTCAGCATGCCCCATACACAGGGCTACCTTCCCAGATGCTCTAAGCCACCAACACCATTCTGGATACAAGCAAAGATTAAAATCCAAGAGAAATCTCAACCCCAGAAGGACAGTGTGAGTTAAGGTATTTCCATCTGAGACCAAAGGCTCCAGTAGGACTGATCTGTGGCCTTGAGCAGTATGTTCTTTAATTTATCCATTAATCATTCATTAAGACATTTAATGAGTACTTAATGTGAGCCTGCCACATGACTAGGCATCATGTATCAACTACCATCTAAAATTATTCCATGAGTCTTCCTACAACTCTAAGCTGTGTTACATATTCTGTTTTAAGATAACTTTCTACTAATTACCATGATAATCAGTTTTAAGTTACTGTATGATGACAGTATCTCATTGATTTTTTTTATAGTTTAGACAGATCCAAATAAATATTTTAGATTTATTAGCCACAATTTCATTGTCCACTGTATAGAGATATCAAACAAATAAATTTCTTCCTACAGCTAATGCTCTAAGGTCACATCATTTATTATTATTCTCCTGACAAAACACAATAAACGTAATCTATTTATACTTGGAATGCACATGTGAAGCGAGGACCCTTTATTGTTGGTTTTGGTTTTTGTTATAGTTTTAGAATAACATTTTGAAAAGTGAAGAGGCAATAACCATAACTATTACCTTCTAATCTATTTTCCAAAATGTTTGGGGAGAAAAAAGAAGGATGTTTGGAGTGGAGACTAAAGAGGATTAGTCAAATAGCAAGACTTGGTCTTTGTGACTTGATATCACCAACACTGATTGGCTCACATAGGTACCGATTCTCTTTATTAGGTATAAATTAAGGAAAGGATAGGTATCTGGCTATATTATCATCAGTGTACTATTTAGAACAATGTTAGGCTATAACTGTATATTCTCTTGTAAGGGGAAGCACACTGGGATAAGTCATTCTGACTTTCCACTCTACATGGCAATTTTGTTTCTCATTTTAAATTAATAGATAAGGATACTTATTTCTATTCCGGATGCTGTGTGTTTTCACATAGTGAATCTGGCCAACTAAAAACAGAAAAAAGTCTGATTTTCCCAATTTTCAGACTCTAGACCATGATGAATAGTACTAGCAAATATGAGTTTGAACCCTGGTGAAATTTTTTTCTGCCTCTATCAAGAGAACACATCACTAAGTCTCAGCAGAAGATTTGCATGGATATGCAATGTAGGCAGGTTCAGGCCTCTTACTCATTGCTCAGCCAGGTAATGTACATACACTGCCTCTCCTGGGACCTTACGATGATCCTCCACAGATGCTTCTCTCTGCAAGGACCTCCCTGAGCATTCTGTAGGTCTGCCTGCATGAGACATCTGCTTCAAACTTCAGCATTGCTGTGGGGCTATCAAAAATATTATTGGTCATTGGTTTTTTTTATTGTTATTTAGCATTTTTAAAATGAATTTGTCTTTACAGTTTGATCTAGAATTTCAATCCTACCTCAGTATCTCAAATAAGCATGCCATATTTATAAGTGATGATTTTGGTCCCAAAAAAGGGGAGATAGGTTAAAAAAAATTCTTCAGGCCCTGGCTGGTGGCTCAGTGAATAGGTGCCAGCCTGCTAACCCAAAGGTTTCTGGTTCAATTCCCAGCCAGGGCACATGACCAGGTTGTAAGCCAGGTCTCCAGCTAGGTCCATAGCTGAAGGCAGGTGAAAGACAACCATACACTGATATTTTTCTCCCTCTTTGCCTGCCTCCCTTCCCCTCTCTCTGGGAATAGTAAATAAATAAAATATTTAAAAAACTCTTCAGCCCTGGCTGGTAGCACAGTGGTTAAGGCGCCGGCCTGCAAAACCAAAGGTCGCAGGTTCGATTCCCCAGCCAGGGCACATGACCGGGTTGCAAACCAGGTCTCCAGTCAGTCAGGTCTGTGGCTGGAGGCAGGTGAAACGCAACCGTACATTGATGTCTGTCTTCCTCTCTCCCTTCCCCTCTCTCTAAAAATAATAAAATCTTTAAAAAAAAATGTTTTTAAAAAAAAATAAAAAACTCTTCAATTTTCAACTACATGAATTCCAATGATAGAAAGGTTGGCAGAAGAATGCTAAATGTCAGGAAGATGCATCACAGTATTAGGAAGACAAAAAGGCAAAGACATAATTTGTTCAGTAGTGTAACTGAATGAACATAGACACCATTTATTCTATTAGTAAAGAAAATCCTGCCTTGGGTTCATCAGCACTAGCCTTTTACCAGAACGTTGGAAGTCCCAGAGCGTTCTTCCTATGATAGTAGCAATCTGATGATGTGAAATCATGCACAGAATTCATTATTATTTTTTTTCCTCAAAGGTGAAGTTGAGAGGGTGGTAGTAAAAACCTGGGACTGAAATCAGGAGTAATTTCTGTGCATCTTTAAATACTCTGTGCGGTTACTTTATGAGGGTGCTGTGGTCTCCTACTCAGACTCCCTCCAGAATAGGAGCCCTCATTCCTCCAGCCTCTGGTACCCATTGGATACCCTTTGGGATTTACACCTGGCCCAAGAGAACTGCCTTCCTACAGGTGATGGCCCCTCCCATGGGCAGCTACCAAGGACTGGTCTATACCAGTATAAAGGTCACCTTCCCTCACCTTAATGGAGGACCAGCCCAGCACCAGGTCTCTGCAGAGAATCAACTGAGGCCTTTGAAGGAAGCACATCTCAGTGTAGCCTCTTCCTCTGCCTAGTCTTGCTTCCATGCTCCCCTACACACGTCAAAGGCAAGACGTTGCCCAGTAAGCTTCCTTCATCTAAAGAACTGACCAGTTTCTAGAGATAAAAGCCCCATGCCCAGAATATTTTGTGCCCTACCAACTCTTTTCAGAAAATGATGTTATCTGAGTCAGCTCAGATTGCTATAATGACATACTATAGATGGGATGATTAAATAACAGGAATTTATTTCTCACCATTCTAGAGGCTGGAAGCCAGAGATCTGGTGGCAATTTAATCAATTCCTGGTGAGAGGTCTCTTCCTGACTTGCCAGATGGCCACCTATCATGTACTCATATGGCTTTCC
Source organism: Noctilio leporinus (assembly GCA_004026585.1). Classification (NCBI taxonomy): domain Eukaryota; kingdom Metazoa; phylum Chordata; class Mammalia; order Chiroptera; family Noctilionidae; genus Noctilio; species Noctilio leporinus. Next base: position 7,217 of record PVIW01014611.1, read on the forward strand.
CTAGGTGAGTGCATATAGATGGAGGAAGCAAACTCTGCAATGTCTCTCCTTGCAAGGGCATTAATTTTATCATGAGGGATCCACTTTCATGACTTCATCTAATCTAATTACCTTACAAAGGCCCCACTGCCAAATACTGCATCATTGAGGGTTAGATCTTCAACATATAAATTAGGGGACACAGGGGTAGGAGCATTCAGTCTATAATAGGCACCAATTTCCTATTCCTTCAGATAAGGCTAATTTCTCCTTATTGAGGTGTAGGGTAGCAGTGGTTAAAAGCTATAGCCCTGGAATTCCACAACATAATATGTGTGTGTGTGTGTGTGTGTGCGTGTGTGTGTGTTCTTACGTGTAAACTGATGATATCATATTTGGCAAGTTATTTAACTCTCTGAGTTCAATTTCCTTATCAGTAAAATGAAGATGTGACAATAGCACTTGCTACAATTGAGCTCTGTACAGATGTAAGCAGTAGGCACAGGGCCTTGTGTCTCCTTTTCTACGTGAACATTCTGAGACAGAGACCAATTATTTAGATGACTGTGGGTTTCCTCTGCTTGATACTATTCCTCAGCACTCAGCAATTATTTGTGAAATTGATTCAAAAAGACCTGGGGATACTTAGCAGGAATGGAAGCTATGAATGGAGTTTAGAATTTTGCTGAATATCTAGCTAAATAGGCAGTTAATTGTAATAGCCATTGCCTAGAACTGACTGAAATATACATTTTTCTCCTTGAATTCCATAAGCTAACACTTCTTTTATTCACAACCCATTTACATGATAGGCTTGTCTATTTCACTGGTGTATAAACCCTTTACAATATGGGTGTCCTAGAGAACAAAGTTGTTCCAATACTAGCAAAGTACTGCAAACTCTCTGTGTCTCTAACAACACAAATCATGAAAGCTAATTGGTTTTAATCATGTGTTTTAGGTAATTAAATCATAAAGTTCCATGCATGCTGATTACAGAAGTCATATCTCAAATGGTAATGCCAGGATTTCAAAGTATGATTTGTCATAAGTCCCCTTCCCACATCCACCTCCACCCTCCACTATCTGTTCTACCTTCTGGTCTGAAACTTTCCAAGTTTCAATCTCAGCTGTCAGACATTTCTATGACTCATATTTCACCATAGTTCAATGTCTTTTTTATTATATCTGGTATAACCTCTTTGTCTCTGCAGTCTGGATTATGAGTGCTCCGGATACTTTGGTTACAAGTTGACCTCAGAGAGCGCAATGTCCACTTTGAATATTAAACAGGCAGCAAGATCAATTCAGACATTTTTGTCCTCACATTTGAGTTTTTGTCATTTGTAAAGAAGAAAAAAGTCAAGCAAAATTCCCTCACTATTAGCATTTTGTATGTATCCTTCTAGACAATATTAGATAAAGGTCTTTGGTTTGTGAGCAGCAGCAATTCTTACTTATGTAAACATAGCCCAGGACTTAATAGACAGGTACTGGAATCATTCAGAGAATCAAAGGAAATACTCTGCTGCCAGGCTTTAGGTAAAAGAGATTCCACACAGTTCTGTAAGAGCAGTGAGAGAGTATTGAATCTCTAACTGCCATCATGAACCTGGCTCCATCTCAAAAACCACCAGGTTGAGGGTTGACTTTCAGTTGTAGTTTCTGGAACAGAGAGTTTGATTTGGCTAGTGTGGACCTTTTCTCTAGATGAATCAGCTCAGGCTGGAAGATGGGGAGACTGATAGTCCTAGAGAAGAGCTACCAGAGTCACAGCCTACCACTGAACCTAGTGGGACTAGTGTCCCTGATGGGTGTTCTTCCTGGAACCCACCCACGCTAAGAGCAGTAAGGTAAAGTAGGGGATAGGAAGCCTGGGGGGCTGTTCCCAAATATTAGAGGGAATGCTGGGAATACAAGGAAGAACTGTCTAGTATCCATACTCCTGTAATATGCATATGTAATTCTATAGATATATTTCATGATAATTTTCTGAAGGCAAATAACTTAAAAGTAGAGTTGTAGGTCACAAACTGAATGTATTTTTAAGATTTTCATAAGCCATTCATTTCATATTGTAGCTTTCCTTTGATAACAAATGGTCCAAAGGCTTTTGATGATTACTCAGAAAATAATGGAATGTTCTCATCCTTGACCGTGATTCCCCCACAACCTGGTCACTGACACCTTTGTTAATTCTCCTTCCACTCCTCCCTCATTTCCTGACCTTCCTTCCTTCAGTCAAGTCCTTTTCTTCCCAGGACTCTTACCCCTTTCTGTTCCTAAAACTTTTCTCCCCAAGAATCCCACATGACTTGCTATTTACATTTCAGCTCACATGTAGCTGCTTCATACAGGCTTCTCACCCACCTCACCTAAACTGGCAACCTCTACATTCTATTCCCTTTTCTTGCTTGCTTTTCTTATTAATGCTTATCACTAGTATCCCTGACATATGGTATATTTGTATAATGTTTATTTTCTGGACCCCTTTCTAAACTGAAATGGTAATTCAATATATGTTGTCAAATTCCCCTTCAAGAATGCTGCTGCTGTGCATATGTATTCATCTCTGCAAAAAAAATTATATATATATTTTTTCACCAATATTTTAAATCTATGTAAGTCTTATAGGTAAAATATCTCTAATTGCTTTTGCTATAGCATTAGCATTCTAGCAGAAGTCACCTAGTGCCTGCTGAATGCTTCCAGCCACAGACCTCTTTCCATTCACTGAGGGACAACTCCCCCAGTTAGAGTCAGTTCCCTCTTATTTTGAATCCACATTGGCCTGTGAACTTTCCTGTGAAATCCTGTTCCAAGTAAATTTGTCCTTTCACTTATGTAAGGATGCACCTATTACATCCTTAGTAAATTGGTAATATGGGCATTAAAGAGCACGGGGAAACAAGAAGTATGGGAGGGGTTATAAGAACTTCAGAGCCCATAGAACAGGGGTGTCAAAATCATTTTCACTGGGGGCCACATCAGCCTTGAGGTTGCCTTCAAAGGTCCCCATGTGATTTTAGTGCTGTATAAATGTAACTATCCCTTAACAGCTGGGTAGAAACAAGGTGCCGGGCTGGATAAAATAATGTTCAGGGCCAGATCCCTCACACAGGCCTGTGTTTGCCACCGGTGCCATAGAAGGAGCCCCATGTTACTGTTGCTCAGATCATAAGTTGTATCAGCACTTCTGAGTGGGAGTGCTGAGGCTGATTCTGGTAGTGCTGAAAACAAATGGCTGCTAGAGAGAGCCAACTGCCAGGGAAGACAGATGCTGATAGAAACAGGAAAAACCAGGAAGGAAGCCCATTCTCCACTCCTTGCATCTGCCAGTTTCCTTCTAGTACCTTCATTGGCAGGACTTAACCTGAAGTCAACTAGTGAGAGTGTCTAGGAAATACAGTTTGCAGAGGCCCAGCCTCAGCAACACAGAGAAAAGCAGATGAAGCTGAGCTTTGGTAATGAGAGATAACCAATAAAAACTAAAACACCCACTACTCTTCCTTCTTAAAATTGTTCCAGAATAAATAACAATTATTTAGCCATGTTGTTTTCCTTATCATTATGGAGTCATGGTGGATTATGAACCTTAGGATACAAAGCCAAACAAAGTGAGAGTTTCATTCACCAGTTATAAAGTTCAGGGTCGATCTTATTTTATTTTATTATTTTTAAAAACATTATTTTTAAAGAGAGGGGAAGGGAGGGAGGCAGAGAGGGAGAGAGACATCAATGTATGGTTGCCTTTCAACTGCCTCCAGCTGTAGATCTGCCTGGAGATCTGGCTTGCAACCTGGTTATGTGCCCTGACTGGGAATTGAACCAGCGACCTTTAGGTTTGCAAATTGGTGCCTATCAACCAAGCCACCAGCCAGGGCTCCAGGGTCAATTTTAGACACACACACTATATCCCACACAAGAGGTATTAAGGTGCAGAAAAACCTGGTGCTATAAGCATTTCACTATGGATTCTCCTCCTCATAATTTTATCACCTACTTCCTTTTGTAGCTCAGCTAGTTGATGAGGTGACTGGCTCAGATACATTAAAATAGTTTGGAAGCAATCACAGCTTGATGTTTAAACCCTAAAAAGCACACCTCCTTCTCTTAAGAGCTGCTAGCTCTACTGCTTTATCCTTCTGCATAGTTTCTTTCTTTAAAAATAAATAAATAAAACAAGTCATGGAACATTGCTAGAACAAGCATTGCTAGAACAAGTACAGGAGAGGATATATAATGTTATTTATGTCAGCCAAGTGGCTGTCTATAAGAGCTTTAGAATGGAAAAAGGACACTGAAAATTAAGCTTCTAGAAGTCTAATCTCAGAAACAATTCAGCATCTGATTTAGAGCCAGTCATCTTCAGTTATATTTCCTTTGAGACCTTAGTTTTGCCATCTGTCACTAGGGCATTATTTTTCTAGGACAGTCATTTGAAAACCTAGGAGAAAGTAGAGTGAGTCCAAAGCATTCTTTACCAACGTGTGTTTAAAATATTCCAGCTGACAAGAGGTGGCAATAAAGCCTGCTTTAGTCACTCTGGTGCCTGTCAATTCCTCCTCCATTTTTGGTGTATAATCAAAAGAGCCTAATGCTAAAAGATGGAAAGCATTCTTCCTGCATTACTGCCATCTGTTTCTTTGGCACCCACTGCAGACAGCTGTGTTGCCAGCTTTCAAGCTATTTACTGGTGCATCACATGGAGAAGTTATTGATGAACTGGCTGGATCTCCTGAAATTGGACATTTTTCTTTTCCTCTGAAATTTTTATTCAATATCTTGCCATTCTTACAGGATGCTCAATAAGCATTTATTCAATAACTCTATTGACCCCTGATAGCAGGGTAATTTCATGAAAGGATATCTTGAGAAAAAAATTACACTGGTGCCAACTCTCAAGCAAGGTATCAGTGGAATAAAAAAAGGATCAGAAAAAGGAAAGGGAAATCAGAAAAAGGTCAAGTGAAAAGAAGGATCACCCTGAAGATCACAGACTGAGAAGATCTGGACTCAAGTATGCAGTGATGCAGGCAGAGAGATATAGTTTAAGTGTCTATTAGCATGAAGTTTGTGATAAAAGGAGAATACTGGTTTTAAGATGGGAAAGAAGAATAAATAAATAACAAATAATAAAATGGAGCCTATTTTTAAACAATGGTAATAAGCCTAATATTTTTATCTAACATATATAAAGCAGGCAGAAGCTGAATTCTAAGGATTTAGTATTAATATATATACCATATATTAATTATGTATTTATATTAATATGTATATTAATTTATGTGTGTGTGTATATATATATATATAAGCTCTGTCCCAAAAGTATTGGCCATGCAAACTGTTTTAATTATATTGACATTGGTTTGTGATAGTTGCGAGGCAGACCTCGTACATGCTGACATATTATATATGTGTATATATATATATAGTGTACACATACATACATAATTACATATAATTAGAGAAGAGAAATATGTAAATATAAATACATATATATATGTAATTAGAACAATTTAAGCTATTTGGGTAAACCTCCAATCTCAAAGGCCAACATCAAGAGATCAGAAAATGCCTTTAAAATTCACTGTACCAGGAAGACTATCAGATCAGATGTAACACAGGTATATAAGATAAGTGCTTATTATTTGACTCAACTCTTTGCAAGTTCTTATTGTCAAGTACTGTTGAAAATAGAGATTAGGTAAATAAGTAAATTTTAGTCCTCAAGAAGTTTAAAATCAATTAAAGATGATCAGTTATAAAGATACACATATGCATTATATATAAATACACATATACATACATTTACTAGCAAATACTATTTAAAAAAATGAAGGTCGCTGGTTTGATTTCCCAGCCAGGGCACATAACCAGGTTGCAAGCTGGGTCTCCAACCAGGTCCATGGCTGGAGGCAGGTGAAAGGCAGCCATACATTGATGTTTCTCTCCCTATCTGGCAGCCATGCATTGATGTTTCTCTCCGTATCTGCCTCTCTACCTTCCTCTCTCTCTAGAAATAATAAATTCTTTAAAAAAAATTTAAAAAAAAAGAAGAATGAATGTTACAAAAAAGGTTACAAACCAAGTAAAATTAATCAGAGATTCATTATAATTATGGTTTAGAGAAGATGGCTTATCTCTAATTAGAAAATGCTTCTTGGAAGAGGTATGTTTTGAGTTGTATTTTAATGGTCTAGTTGAGGCTTATAAACCAAACTCAAATTAATGACTATTTCATTCCAAAAGATGCATGAAGGCAGAAAACCAGGAATTATGCCTGGGAATAGTAAAATGTCCAAATTGCCTAGAACTTGGAATGATTTGAATGTGAGTAGTGGTCTCTGACACTAAGCTATCACTTGATGTCAATTCACAAAGGATTTTTAATCGCATCCTGAGGAGTTTAAACCTTAAATTTCTTCAGAAAAGAACAATGTGATTATATCCGTAAGATAAATTGAAAAAGAGTCTAGAGGCAGGAAGGTCAGTCTAGGGCAATGATGATAGTCTGATTAAAACATGTTACTGTTGGAAGGGATTCAAGAATCCCTACTAGTCCATCTGTTTATTTTACAAATTAAAAATCTAAGGCCTAGATAAGTACAGAAATTCATCCAAGTTCAATGAACTAATAATATTAGATCAGAACTAGCACCTACCTTAAGATTCTGTTTCAAAAAATGACTTAAAATCTTAAAACGAGAAAATAAATGGAAGAAGCCCTGCAACAGTATAAGTAATTGACTCTGTAGGTTAATTGAGTCTAGGTAATGACAGGGGAAAGTGCAAAAAGACTCAGACATTGTAAGCCCTCCTCCTGTCTCCCTACACTCTCTGCTTGCCTGGGGACCCTACCCTCCACTACCAGACTTGTTTGTGCTGTCTTCCCCCTGCCCTCTGCCTCAACCTACCAACCTGCAATTCAAAGTCCCTCAGGCTCCTCCTTCATCCACAGTCCTTAAAACAGCACCCACTTTTTTTGTTCATTTTTCTGTAGGTTGTAAGTCCAGCAAATCATAATTAGGTTCTCTGTTTGAGACATCATAAGGTTAAAATCCAGGTGTCAACCTGGCTGGCTGAGTTGTATTCTGAAGGCTGTGAGAAAAACTACACATCCAAGCTCATACTTGTTGACAGCATTCAGTCCCTTGTGGTTATAGAACTACTTGCCTGTCAGCCAGAGGCCACTCACTCAGCTCCTAGAGATGGACTAAATCCTTGCCACATGCCCCTTCCATCTTCATGCCAGCAAAAGTGCATCAGATAGTTCTTATGCCTTGAATTTCTGGCTCCCTCCACCTCTGGACATTGGCCACTGGACACTGATTTAAGGGACTCCTGCAATTAGGTCAGGCCCATCCAGATGATCTCCCTACTTTAAGGTCGACTGACTAATACAATCTTGGAAATAAAATCCATCATATGCACATTCCTGAGGACTATGCTGGGTGTATGCACATGGGAAGTAGGAAATGTTGGGAAGTATCTCAGAATTCTTCCTACCACACCCTTTCTACACAATACTTTCTTTTCTCTCAGCCAAGTTTCGGAGACACAGGAGAAACAATTTAATTCAATTCGGACTGAAGTGTGAGTACTGTAGCTTCTCTTGATAACATTGGTCTTCAAAGGCATCTCCTTAACTTAAAATGATTTCCTGATGCAATTTCAAGAAGTGTTTTTGAAGATTTGAAGATGGGTAAGTTGTTCGAGTTACGTTAAAGCACCAGTAATGGCCGACCCCCTCATTCACACCACCTTATGCTCCTGAAGATGGGGGTCTTTACATCTGAGCAAAAACAAACAAACAACAACAAAAAAACCTCACAGGATTAGTCATCCTGGGTGAGTTGCCAAATTGCCAAATCACACAATTTTTCCGATTCAATCTCAGAGGCTTAGACCACTGTCGGTTGCCTCAGCATGAACCAGTTACAATCCAATTCTCATGCAAAAATAGAAAAGAAAAGATAACAACCAATCAGCCTGTGGCAACATTCAGCACATTTTTCATAGCAGGAAGACCATCATGTAGCCAGCTCCTCTATATTCAGCCATCCTTCTCCCAACTATCATGTCTATAATTAGTACTAGCACATTGTGCCTAATTAGTTATTTCTGTGGCATATGGGCATGAAATGTATGTGTTCCTTAGTCACCCTACTTACTGTTAAATTGCCTGTAGAGATTTATGGAAAAAAAAAAAAAAAAGAATAATTAAGCTTATTTCTTTGTCTCTTGTTTCCTAATTCCCTTAGATTCTATTCAGGTGATATAATTATACTGTAACCATGGCAATGCTCATTATCTGCATGTATAGGTGAAATTTTGGAGGGCTGCTGGTGAAATAATTTTTTCCTCCTAATCTCACTTCAATCTGTGAACCATGAATGATGGAGCAGTTAAAAGTTACTGGTGCTAATACAGATTTACCCTTCAGTTAGTATGTCACGTTAATGCTCACATTCAATTTCCCAATTGCCTTCCTTTTTTTAAAAATTTGACAGAGAAATATGTTTACTTTTATCTTCATCAATTCATTAGTTTTGCTCTAATGAATGGCTCAGCTATAGTGACTACCCAGACTATGTAATGCTACTATAATGGTTGTGATATTTTTTAGACAAATTATAAACAAGACTTTACAATTTAAATAATAAATTCTGCAAAAATGCTTCAAAACAGATTAACTTCTGAGTATTAAAGCATTTAATAAAAGTAACTGCTTCGGTATCTTACAATATTAACCTTACAGATTTAAACCTCATGCCTTATTTTTAACTACCTTGATTATTTCACTGCTGCACCATTGATGAGCAAACAGCAAAAGATTTAAGAGTCAGAAGACATGTTTGAGTTTGAATACTATGACTTTCCAACCATGAGACTTGGTTTTTTATCTTGAGCCAGCCTTGGTTTCTTTAATTGAAAAATTAGATTTCCCAGCCAGGGCACATAATAAGGTTGCAAACCAGGTCTCCAGTCAGGTCTGTGGCTGGAGGCAGGTGAAAAGCAACCATACATTGATGTCTCTCTCCCTCTCTGCCTCTCTCTCTCTTCCCCTCCTTCTAAAAATAATAAATAAAATCTTTAAAAAAAAGAAAAAGAAAAATTAGAATAATAGTAACCTTAAGGGGTTATTGTGAGAATCATAGATAATTATCACATAGTAAGTGACCAATAACTGGTGCTGATATTGTTACTAGTGAAATAATCATGTGGACCTTTTCAGCAAGGCAAACTCTTAGGCTACGCCCCAGAATCTATGAATTAGAATCTGTAGTTTTACAAGATCCCTGGGTGATCTATGTGCATATTAAAGTTTGGGAAGACAGCAAACCAACCAAACATGGATATTTCATACCAGCTAATTTCATGTTTCATAGGCTATTTTTCCCTATGAGTGAAACTAGGTCCATTTTAAATTGTTTGCATGTGTTGACAAAGTTTAATTGATAATTTAATTACTGTTATTTCTATTCCCAAATTGGCAGAAAAATAAAATAAAATAATACATTTAGAGAGGCCTTAAAGATCCTCCAAACTTTATTTATACACATTATGGTACCAAGTCTCAAAGCAATGAATGAGTTAGTGGTTGATCTGATATCACACTCTTCTTATTGGCTTAAGGTAAATATCTTCTAGAACACAGATTTAATTTAGTACAAGTAAGTAAAAAACTTTATTTTCTTGAGTAAAAGTACCATAAGCCTAGTCAGTTTAATTAGTTAATATACTCATTATTTAGCAATCATTCCTATCATGCCTACTCTAAGAAGGCAGTACACTAGCTATCTAATAGGAGCAGGGAGCAAAGATTTAGTGTGTAAATGGCTCAGTGGATAAGGTGCTGGCCTGTGAACCCAAAGGTCACTCGTTCAATTCCCAGCAAGGGCACATAACCAGGTTGCAAGCCAGGTCTCCACCCAGGTCCATAGTTGGAGGCAGGTGAAAGGCAACCATACATTAATGTTCCTCTCCCTTTCTTCCTCCCTCCTTGCCATTGTCTGTCTAAAATTAATGAATAAAATCTTTAAAAAAAAAACAAAGTAAACAAATTAATAAAATGTTTAAGAGCTTAGACTTTGGAGACAAGATCAAACTATGGTTCTACATCCAATAACTTAACTCCCTTTATTCTTAACTGTCTGAGTCTTAGTTTCCTTATCTGTGAAATTGGGCTGATAAAGTTGTTGAAAAATAAACAAGACCACTTGTTAAAATTAGCATGGAGCAAGGCACATAATAATCACTCAATAAACAATGTCAATATTTTGTCATGCATTATTATTTGGCATGATTATTGAAATTACAGATATTTAGCGGAAAATCATGAACATGGGTATCTCAGTATCATAAATGGAAACATTATATATATATATGTATGTATGTATGTATGTATATGTATATACATATATCACTATCCTAAATAGAAACATTACATATATATATATATATATATATATATATATATATATATATATGCTGTTTTAACAGAGAAAGTTTGCCAAAATTAAAAAAGAAAACCATTAACTAGATATGTAAGAAAAGAAAAGTCAAGAAGAGAAGACCAGAGTGTCCCAGAATTAGTAGCTGCGAAAAGCAGAACCAAGGCTGTAAGAGTAAAGAGGATGAAATTATCAAAATTTAGAAGCTTGGAAGAGGAGGCCTGTGAAACCAGAAGTCAGATGTCTGAGAAGAAAATGTTGCTTGTCTGGTGTCTTTCATGTGGGCATCATGAAGCTGGTTCTGCCAATTTGGGGAAAACTGCCAAGTGAATTCACCTGCTGCAAAGGGATAGCACTCCCATTGCCTGTAACTCAGGGATACAGGAAACTAAGAGGACACAGCAATCTTCTCTCCTACCTCTAGACTTCCTGTCTCCTGCTATCATTCTCTTTGACAGCCTCAGGAAAGCTGGGGCAAAGCAGCACTGTGGCTCACAGAAATGCTTGCAGCATCCCAAAGCACAGTATTCAATGATGGATTTGGAGGTGAGAGACAATAGCTTTCTAAGTGACAAGACAGGTTGATGTAATGCAAAATTCAGTAGTAAGAGCCATATAAGAGTTTACATTCTGAGGGATATAGGAGACCAGAAGAGGAAAATAATTACTTCCAGCTGGGGACATGATAGTTTATGAGCTATGCCTCAAAGAAGAAATAAGAATTTCCTCCCTCAAGTTTCTTCCTGTTCCCTTTCCCTTTCCCAATTCTATTGCAATAAATATTTTAAAAAATGAAACATCATTACTTCAGGCTTCCACAAACGTGGCAGACAAATGATCCCCTGAAGCAACAGGAAGAAGAAACTGCTCACTATGAATCCTATCTTTCCAAAGCAGTTCTTTTCCATTTTGTCTGGGGTTTGCCTTTGTTGTTGTTGTTGTTGTTGCTGTTGTTTTTTCAGAAGGTTCTTGTGATTATGTCTCTGAGTTGAATAATGGGTATCAGGTAGAATGGCACAGAATGGAAGGCACTGTCTGGGATATGTTACAGCTTCCCACTGCAAGATAAAGAGTTCTCATCCTACATGCATCAGGAAACCAAATGCCAGATGCTTAACTTAAAGATAACACCACTTTTGGTTCATAAATGAAACTCAGATAGAGTCATGGCATTAGCCTTTACCTTCAGGAAAAAAATAATAATAAGAAGAAGGCCTTCACAAAAGGATCTAAGGAACAAACAAACAAAAAATTAGGATGTCAACAGGGACCAAGGAAAATTGGAGTCCCACCTCAAAATTCAGGAAAGTGTAGAAGTCACGGTGAGCATGTTTGCATTTACTTCATTCTCGGCTATAAATGACACAAACCTTCTGTATTATGCATTTTATTTATGTCAAAACAAGAACTAAAAGGCAAACCATGTATTTATTTTCCAAAGGAGAAATAAAACTTGTAGATCCTTGGTCCTTTGAAATGTTTTTTTGAGTTGCTATTTACATTAAGCAAGTGTGCTAAGCATCTTAGATACATTCTTTCTTATTCTAGAATAGTTCATATGCAGCACCCTCCTCAAGAAATCAAAAAGGAGAGAGAAGATGGCGACAGAGTAGAGAGCAGTGCTGGTGTTCTCGAGTACCAAAGCAGCTAGAGGATAAGAAAGAAAGCGTGAGATGTCTTTAGGACCCTAGGAATTGGAGCGGGCAGCATCTGGACACAGGGGAGCACAGCCCAGAGGCAGAGGAGGCCAAAAGGACAGTAGGTGAGGCGGTTCCCGAACTCCCGGCCGGTGGGCTGAATTCGGCTCTGGGCAGTGGCGGCTCTGCCCAAAGCTGCGCGTTTGACTGAGGCCAGCTCCGGGCTCCCAGGCAACTGGAAGTCTCAACAGTGAAGTGTGGGCGGCAAGGGCAAATGCCCTAGGGAACGTGGAATTGAACTCTTGCAGGGGAGGGACTGTGTGAGAGACTCACTCCAGCAACAGGGAGAGGAGGCTCCTCACGGGGCTAGAGGCAGAGGAGAAGAGTCCTGCAGGAAGCCAGAGCAGGGGAGTGGGGAAGTGCACCGGCTGGGTCAGCTAGAGGGCCGAAAATGGTGCTGCTGGGCCACCGGGGAAACAGCAGCTAGAAGCCCCTGCAAGGGGGGAGGCCCAGCCCTGCACAACCACACAGGCCCCCAGGCTCCACAGAAACTCCAAACAGTGAGCTGGGAACTGGTAGCGGGGACAACTGACCTCCCATTGCCAGAGACAAAGGCCACACCACCCACACCTGGGAGGGGCTCATCACAGAGGCCACTAAAGGTCTCCTCAGAGAGGTGGTTGGCTTAGAAGGAGTGGTTCCCACCCCAGAAGGGTGGGACAGTGTAGGCGAACCCTGGACAGTGTTGACGGACAGGGGCGGCCTCCTCCCGGAACTGTGGGGGTGGGGCCAGTCATCACAGGGACCAGCAAAGTTGCGGGCTGTCCTGAAGGGGTGCTGGGTGCTCCTCATGGGCAGGAACCTCCACCACCAGTGGGAGGGGGCACCCTGCAGGCTCCAGAATACCAGCAGCCCTAAAACCCAGCCAGCCTGCAGAAGGCCCAGCCTACCTGGGGGCGGACACTCAGAATCAGCCCTGAATGTGACAATCAGAGGCCCTGCCACACGCCAAGACTGGCTAGAATATAGACTATAGACTGTAAAGTCCTGACCAAGAAAAAGAGGCAGCCTCAGGAAAGGGATTGCTGCCAATCTCAAGCACCTGAGTTATACCAAGAGCAATATGAACTTCTAATCCCCAACATATCCTTTGCAAAAGTTACTTCTCACATATTCTTAATCCCCCCCATACCTCAATCCATCTAAATACTCAAGACCCTCCCCCTACTCTCGAATTAAAGTCTACTCACTCTGTGGCTATAACGCATTCCCAGTCCTCAATCTAAGTAATCCTCCCTTCCCCAGCCACCCAAATCCCTTCTTTATTCTTTTCTTCCTTCCTCTTTTTTTTTTTTTAATTTTTTCTTTTCCTTTTCTTCCTGGTAAAGCCCACAGGTTCTGGCTCCACCTGGACCAATCAGAAATCATAAAGGGGGAACACACAGCTAAAACCTTTCTTTATTAATATTGATTTCTCTTTCTCTTGTGACTTTCTCCACCCACCCTTTTTTTTTTTCTTTCCTTTCTTTCTCCTTTCTTTTCTCCCTGATAAAACCCACTGCTCCTTGATCCACCTGGACAAAACAGAGACCATAAAGGGTGAACAGACACCTAAACCTTTTCTTTATTAATATTGATTTCTCTTTCTCTTGTGACTTTCTCCCTTTTTTTCTTTTTATTTTTTTTTCCTCTGCTACAAGCCCTCAGGTTCTGGCTCCATCTGGACCAGTCAGGGATTATTAAGGGTGAACAGCCATCTAAACCCTTTCTTCTTATTATTATTATCATTTTTATTTCTTTTTTCCTTTTGCATTTTTTTTGTTTGGTTTGGTGTTGTTTTGTTTGGTTTGGATTTTTGTTTTTTGTGTTTTTTTTGTTTTATTTTGTTTGTTTGTTTGTTTTTGTCTTTGTTTCTGTTAAAAGCCCACAGGCCCAGAATACAACCAGACAGCCCAAATAAAGAACACACCAAGAACAGCAAGTGGAGAAAATCTGGGAGACGGCAACATTGAACTCCACAAATCTCCTATCACAGAAGGGTGCTCAACTAAGGCAAGGAAGCAAAGCAGGTTAACCCAAGGAAAGAACAAAAATAAATAAATAAATAAAAAGCAAGAATAGACACCCAAAATGGGGAAAAAAAGAATCAGTCCATCACCAAAAGGAAAGGAAGAATCCCCAGAAAGAACACAAAATGAAACAGAGGCACCTGGAATATCAGATAAGGAATTCAAAAGAATGATGATAGAGAAGCTCAGTGAGCTAAGCCACATCAAAAAAAACTGTAAACAACTCCAGGAGAACTACAAAGAACTCCAGGGAAATCACAAAGAACTCCAGGGATGTTACAAGAAACTTACTGAGAACTACAACAGCATGAAAAAGGACATGGAAACTATCAATAAGTGCAAGGAGGAAATGAAGAATACAATTTCTGAATTGAAGAATGCAGTAGAAGGAATCAACAGTAGGCTAGAGGAAGCAGAGGACCAGATCAGCGAGTTGGAGGATAATGTAGACAAATACCCCAAGACAGTACAAGAGAATAAAAAAAGGCTGAATAAGACTGAAGAGGGGTTAAGAGAGCTGCAGGACAACATGAAATGTAATAACATCCTTATCATAGGGATACCAGAAGGAGAAGAGAAACAAGGAATGGAAAACCTGTTCAAAAAAGTCATGATAGAAAATTTCCCTAACATGATGAGTGAAAACATGAATCCAGTTCAGGAAGCACAGAGGGTCCCAATGAGGATCAACCCAAACAGATCAACACCAAGGCACATTATTATTAAAATGTCTAATCTCAAAGACAAAGAGAGAATCCTAAAAGCATCAAGAGAGAAAAGACAAATAACATACAAAGGGGCTCCAATAAGGCTATCAAATGATTATTCAACAGAAGCAATTCAAGCCAGAAGGGAATGGCAAAAAGTATTTCAAGTCATGGTAAACAAAGGCCTGCAACCAAGAATACTCTACCCAGCAAGGCTCTCATTCAAGATAGAAGGAGAAATAAGGAGCTTCCCAGACAAAAAAAGACTAAAAGAATACATCTCTACCAAACCAGCATTGCAAGAAATGCTAAAGAGTCTGCTCTAAAAATAAGTAAATAAATAAAATGAAGAAACAGAGAAAGCCAAAGAGAAATACAGACACAAAGGGAGAAAATGGCAATGAATAAGTATCAATCAATAATAACCTTAAATGTAAATGGATTAAATGCAGCAATCAAAAGACATAGGGTAGCCGAATGGATAAGACAACATGACCCACATATATGCTGTCTTCAAGAGACCCACCTCAGAACAAAAGATCGACACAGATTGAGAGTGAAGGGATGGAAAACTATATATCAAGCAAATGGAAATGAAAAAAAAAGCTGGAGTAGCAATACTGATTTCAGATAAAATAGATTTTACAATGA